>JANHGN010002966.1:11795-22776 GCA_024605025.1 Megaceryle maxima | reverse complement strand
AAACAACAAAAAAAAAACCAAAGCAAAAAAAACAAAAAAAAAAAAGAGGAAAAAAACCCCCAGCACAAAGCAGGTGCAAAGAGGCCTGGGGAGAAAAACAACCTAACCACAAAAAAAAAAAAAGAAAAAAAAAGAAAAAAAAAAGAAAAAAAATCCCTCCTTCTTAATTATTTTGCAGTCCCTCAGGCACAGTGCTGGCTTGGATCCAATCTTTGCTTCCAGGGAATGTTTTTTGGAAGCTTTTCCTACCTCTCCCTTTCCCCGTATCGCTCTCCTCTGCATGGGCTGAGCCGCTTTCCTTCATCGAGTGCAGCAGAAGGAGCTGCTCTGAAAGGGCAGGGGATGCTCTGCCTGTAGATCAGAGCCAGAAGCTCCTTTGAAAATCCTCAGGGTGAAGGAGCAGGGATGAAACAAGATGCTCTGGATGAGCAACTTAAAAATTGGCCAAGAAATCTCACGGCTTTGATGAAAAATGCCTTCCTTTGACTCTCCCGTCCAAACAGCGTTAGGTGTCGAGCTGATAGCACGGCTCTCACCTGAGGGAGCAGCAGGAAAAAATCTGCCTGGATGGATATTCATAGAATCATAGAATGGTGGGGGTTGGAAGGGATTTCTGGAGATCATCGAGTCCAACCCCCGTGCCAACACAAGGGCCCCAAACCACCTGGATGACCAGGACTGTCTTGCAGACCTGTCCTCTGCCGAACCAGGAGGGATGACAGGGCATGTGGAAGTTTTAATTCATAGGTTCAAAGGCATCAGATGCTAGAAAATGTCTATCACCCAAATGAGAAATAAAGATCGTGAGGTGAAAGCCCTGAGCAAACGCTCGCCCAGGCATGAGGTAAATATTCCTGGGCCAGAAAAGCAGGGTTGAAGTAAAAATGAAAAAATAAAATACAGAATACACAACTTTATGTCAAAACCCTCGAGTGTTCAGAACACCAACATATTTTGGGGTGTTTCTGCCTTTGCAATGAGCATATTTTGTGGCTTTAGTTGTTTTCTGCCCATTTTCTCCACCGCTTGTAAGAAGTTTGGTTCAAACCCCACAAGGGTAGAGTCAAAATATCTTTGAATTGTGATTAATAGTGAGACCTCCGTATGGGATGCACAATAACCCAATCCCTGCCCGTGCCACCTAGTCAGATATAGGTCAGCCCGTGATACTGATCTCCGATAAACCCTTGAGCACTGGGAGAGATCCAGAAAGCCAAAAGAAAACGAATATTGTGCCAATATGTAGGAAGGATAAACGAGATGACCTGTGTAATTACAGCCCTGTCGGCTTGACATTGATTTTGGGCAAAATAATGGGATGTCTGGTACAGGACTTGTTTAATAAGGAATTAAAGGGAATAACATAAAGGATGCCAATCAACAGGGATTTATGGAAAATAAATCTTGCCCAACTAAGTTGATATCTTTTTTTGATGAGGTTATAAATTAGGGCTGATAAAGGTGATGCTGTCAGCGTAATGTACTCGGGCTCCTGCAAGGTTGGGTCCTGCGTGACATCTTGATTAAGAAACTGGGAAGGTAGGAAATCACTGTGGCAGAAATTAGATGGATTAAAAACTGGCTGTTTGACAAGTTTCAAAAGGCACCTCTTGAAGTAAGAATCAACAGGGTCTTCTGCTCCCCGCTGCCTGCGAGGGCTGGCTTGCTGCTAGTTGACATTTTTATCAATGACCTGGAAGAAAACATCACATCACCCCTGATAAAGTTTGCAGCTGACACAAAGATCAGGGGAATGGCACGAAAGGAAGAGGAAAGGGCATCGATACAAGATGCATCTTAATAAAGCCATTCGGCCGGTGCTGGAGAAGGAAAGCTCTTCCCTTGGCAGTGGGGATGGGAGATGGGCTGATAGGTGGACAGACAAGACTTGGAAGATAATCTGCAATGTTTTTCAGGCTGGAAAGCTCCTTTTCAGGCATATTGGTGTGAAAAGCTAGAAACTGCAGGGTATTCTGGAGCAAATCTGTTTTGGTTCTGCCCAGGGTAAGCCGTGCAAGACCCATGCTCTGTACACAGCAGGCCCACGCTGTTCTGATCCCTCAACTTCAGCTCTTTCCTCACCTGTTTTGTAGGATTTTAAGCACTTGCAGCACTTAGACGTTGCTGTAAAACCCCACGGGGCACCTGGCTGAACCTTTTGGCTTTGAACTATATTAAAAAAAGTGGCCTGAAGTGACTTGCCTGAAGCCAGGCACTGTGGGACTGGTACTGCTCAGCACATCTCCTCATCAGGTGAGCTTTAGGCAAGGTGCAGCCAAGCTCAACACTCACTGCCTGCTTTCCAGCTCCCATCCTTTTTCCTAGGATTGTTTCTTTTCCCCACTGGAAAAAAAACAAAAACCAAAAAACAAACCCTCTTGCAAGCCCCATGTAGCCACAGCTGCTGCAATTTTGAAGCTGCCTTCTGCGATTTCTCCCAATGCCAAATGCACACGACACTTCAGGGCTCTCCGTAGCGAGCACTTTATTGCTTCCAGAGTGGCTTTTTTCAGCTCTTGCAGTCCAATGCCCAAGAATAATGGACAGGCTTCAGCCGAGGGAATTTAATTCTGCTCCCACTCCTTTCAGATCAGAGCCTGTGTCAGCGGGGTGCTCTTACAACAAGAGACTTTATTACAGCTTATCCAACACTTGGCAAGTTCTCAATCTGGAGAACTGGTTTGTACTACAGAGATTGCTGCTCTGCGTTGCATGCTAATAGAGATCTATAGCTATGCCCTGTGTCTATAGGGGAAGGGAAGGTTTGGAAGCCTTTGGTAGTGAAAAAGCTCACTGGAGAACTTTGGGGAGCTTTGGGGTTAGTTTGAATTTGAAGATGTGCATCAGATGCAGAGGTCTAGCTGGAATTATTGAGCTGAATAACATCCAGTTCTTTCCATCCATAAGAAAAAGAAAGAGGCAATTGCACCAGAGACGTGTGAAGTTCCTGAGGGACGGCTTCTGGTCTCATCATCATGGAGCATCAGCAGACTCATTTTAGACCCGCATTCAGATGCAAACCTCTCCCTCTTGTTTTTGTCTTTATTATTTTTTTTTCTGGTATGAGCATTGCATTCACCTGCAGAAAAGCCCTGGGAGCAAACTGACCCATGGAAAAATGTCCCACCAAACAAACCATCCAACCTCCCACATTTTTATTTTCCCTCTAGCTTATAGTCTATATTTCCCTGCTGGGGCCAGGAATCCTCTCTCCTGAGCTCCTACCTTACCAAAATAAAGCATCTTCTCTTCCCCTGCCCTGAGCAAGCATCAAACTCCCTTTAACTTCAGCAAAGGCTCTCCAGGCCCGGCCGGCGAGGTAACCTGAGGATGCACAGCTTGTCACTGCCGATGACACATGCCTCTCTCTCAGGATGTGGTATAATGAGCTTCTTCGTGGTCTCCCAAGGCAGAAATGTATTTATGGCACAAGGGAAGATTTATATAGTTTTTCTTTAAAATCTGTCAGCTAATAATAGCAGTGGCTGGGGCTGGGTTGAGCTGGGCTCGCACGCAGGTATAAATCAGGGGTGCGCTCTCAAGCTGTGCCAGCATTTCCTCCCGTTTGGAATGAGATAACATTGTGTACAAATGTTTGCACCAAAGAGAGGAGGATAAGAAAATATTCTAAGATGTGATACCTTATATATATATTTCCCAGTGGTCCCCTTGTGCTTCCCTGCCAGGGTGTCCAGCCCCAAACCACCTGGATGACTGGGACCTTCTGTCAGACCTGATATTATAGAATTATAGAGTTGTTTTGGTTGGAAGAGACCTTCAAGTTCTCTGAGTCCAACCGTTATCCCAGCACTGTCAGGTCACCTCTAAACCACATCCCTCAACACCACATATTTTCAATCCCTCCAGGATATCACTTCCCAAGGCAGGGATAGCCCAGCAAGGACAGACTATTGGTGCTCACCGTGATTCCTTTTTACTCAGCCATGTGACCTATATCTCTCTGGCCTCTACCAGCAGGCAAAGTGGATAAAACATCCCCCCTTGTCCCCTGGCATCACATAGCCTTGAATAGTACAAATGCCCCAAAGACAATTTTTTTCAAACAAAATAGATGCATATTTTTTTAATTATTTTTTTTATTATTTTTTGTCTGTGGAGGTCTGAATAAAATAGCTAACAGGTTCCAGAGGGACATATCCTGTTAATTCCACTCATGATAAAGGTCTTTTAAAATGCCACTGATGCCTGAAGCGCTGATGAGTTTCCAGGTTTGCTGATTTGCGGACCACGGGCCGGGCTCCCACCGGAGCCCATTAGATGGCCTATAGATAGGCGGCTGGATGCACAGGCACAATATGCAGATACACCAGTCAAAAGCCAAAAAGCATTACTAAGCAATCCCGTGCATTTCCCATCTCCTACAACACGGCCGAGGCGCGGGACAGGTTTTTGAAACCCGTAGCAGATCAGCTCCAGGGTTTTTTCTTTCTTCATGCCACGTTAATTACTTTAGTGTAGAGCTCAAAGGGTGATGCTGGGGGGGAAGAGGAGGGGGATGAACAGCCTCTGCATGTTTCTTCATGTCATCACGATGCACGTTGCACCCTCTTCTTGCCCTTCACTTATTGCACCCAAAAACCCATGCAACCCACACCACGGGGGTTAATTTCTCCCTCCCTGACCAATTCAAGCCACATACTTCTGTAAGTCCGTCCTGAGAGGTTCCCATCATAATGTCATCATATCCACCTCATTTCTGCTCCAGGTTGCTTTATTTCTTCCTGCAAGGCCAGCCTGAGCTCGGTGGTGGACTATGTAATTCAATAGGCTTGCAGATCTGTCTCGGGTCAATTTTAATTCTATTTAAAGGACAGTCGATAGAGACATCTCTGGGGTTTTCTGAGAAGGAATTTCATACTGTGTTTAATATGCGCTGAATGCACTGGCTGGGGGAGAAAGCCTTTCAGCATTGATGAGACATAAAGGATGAGATGGGAAGCGCTTTGCAACCTTCCTCCTGTCCTATTTTAGGCTTCGTGAGACCCTCGTGAGGAAGGGACCAGGGAGGAGATGGTTCCTGGTGTGATTTTTTAGAAGCACTCATGACCCACAGTGCAATGTCCTTCTCTCCTGATGCTCATGGAGGCCCAAATCAGCCCCTTCTTGAGCATCACCAACCCACTCTGATGTCAAGTTTACACTCTTGTGAACCTGTCCTTGGGGTCCAGGGGAGGTGACATGCAGCAAAAAGGAGACAACCCAACAAGTATGAGATCTGAGTACCTCTATATGACCATGACAAGCTGTTCTACCTCCCTCTTCATCATAAAACAGGGACTAATGTCCCAGGGAAGAGCCGGATATTAATAAAGAAAGAGGGCTTTCAATGCTGCTGCTCATCTAAAACGTTCCCTTAAGTGCAGGACGAGATGTTCGAGCACTAAGACATAGTTTTTATGCAACTTAATAGAAGGGAAAAATGATATCACCGCTGGAAAAACAAAATGCGTGCCGGGGGATTGGATTGCATCGCTTTACACTCAGATCAATCCCGAGATTGCATTGCACAACCCAAGGGGGAGTTACCAATGCTACCTCCCACTGCTTGTGCCAACAAGCTCAAGGAAAGCTTTACTCAGACATTTTTTGGGGGAGACAAACTCCATCACCACAGATGGAAATATTTTTTCCCACTGGAAAGCAGCAAAAAACACCAGACCCACCCCATAAACCCACCACCATAGGAAAATGATCAGTGATGTACTTACAGATGATAAATATGGGTCTATACCAAGGACCAAGTCCACTCACCTCATACCAAGGCGATAGCAAACCAGGGGTTAAACACCCCCCTGGATTTTGCAGTGCGATGGGGGGGACCCCGCTGCCCTTCTCACAGGTTTTTTTTTTTTTGACACGTCGCAGGCTTCGCTCCCATCGCGGGGAGCATCCAGCCAACCACCGCGGCTCCAAATGAAATCGTCCGTTCCCTGCTGGAGATAATTAACGTATATCAGAGAGGAATTTAGCTGGAGTGGCTATTTCAGTAACACGCGGCGTTCTCCCCCAGTTTGGGTTTGTTTTCGAAATTGCACATAAAGTGCAACTGCGGCACATTTACTTTTCTATTATGCCTGCGAAATTAAGTTAGATGGCCCTAATAATAGCACTGCCTTTAAAACAACGTTGTGTTTAAAGAACAAACTCTCCAATGTCGCCGGCGCAGCATATTTGTCTTGTGCTTAATTTCCACTTGCTGTTGTATTATTAGACATTAACATGATAGTTTTGTTTAATCTCTGGCTCCGTCGCCCATGGCTGACTCCAAACCGATCGCTCGCCCCCGTTGATGAAAGTCCTAATTCATCCTTGTTAGTGCAATTAGGAGGAAATTGGATAACGGTGCCACTTCTTACAAAAGGTCTGGGAGAGGGCGAGTCTCTCCCCCGAGAGGTGAAGCCGGCAGCGAGCTCTGGGCCGCAGGAGGATTAGTCGGCTCCTGGGAAGATGATGGGGACAAATGAATTGTGACTTTGTGAAGTTTTGAAGCGGGATTGGATGGATCTTGTTGCTCTTTTCCCAGCATGGAGGCAGTAGGGAGTCCATCCCTGAAATCCAGCAAAGGTCATTTTGAGGTTGTTTTGAGCACACCTAGGAGAAGGACGAAAGAGCTGTGAAAATAACGAGATTATTTTCTCCAAAATATAAGTCCTCAAAAGCTCTCAGATAAGTGGCCGTGGGGTTTTTTTTGTTGTTGTTGTTGCAGCATTTGCTCTCCATGGGCATCTCTCTCCCAGCTATGATGAGATTAAATGCTCTTCAACTGCGGCACCCAAAATAATGTGCATGTTTGTAGAGTGGTTCCCCCAGCTTCTGCACCTCCCGGCGTGGTTTCTTTAACTCTCATCTCCTTTCAATCAAGTTTTGTGGGTTCATCCCCACACCCGGGACCATCTGCATTGCTTTGGGTGTTGCTTCTCACCCTGGTCAACATGAGACCTGCAGCCCAGTGCACCCAAAATACAGGTGGGATCATCAAATCTTGGAGATTTGCTGCCCCTCTGAAAAAATTAGACACAACTCCTTGAGATATCAACCTTATAAACCTGACTTTTTGTATAAGATGGGGGAATTCAGGGCAATGAAAAAGGAGATACTGTGGCTCTTGCCCCACTTGGGTACTCGCCTTCCTGCGTCTTGGAAAGTGAAGCTAAACCAGACAAGCAGGTGTTTTGGTTTGGGTTTTTTTTTTTTTTTGCCTCATGAAATTCATTCCTCCTGGGTACAACTAGAAAAGGTACAAAAGCTTTGATACCAAAGGAGAAGGCCGGGGTAATTTTGTCACGAGGGGTTTTTGGGGCCAGATACCCCTTTTCTGGGGTGTTATTTTAATTTTTCAGCAAGGTTTTCCTTGCACAGGTCGGTGAACCATTAGCATGCAGCTCAGCTTTGCTGGGCCTGGGGAAAATAGACTGGGACAGTGAAGGGTGGAAGGGAAAGACTGTGAATAAATGCCTTGTTGTCACATTCCTATTAACCTCTCCTCAGTCTAATCCTGTCCTTAATTGACTTTATTCTGATTATATTCTTGATAGGCCTGTATCAGCTTGGGAAGGTGGGGTAGGAGGTGGTGATCAGTGATGTAAAGGATACAGAGGGAGCTGGAGGAGATCAAAACAAGAGACACACGTGCTCCTATGTACACACATCTGCTTCTCATAACAGCAAACGGAGGGGAAAAGAACATTAAAACTACCCAGAAAGGGATAAAAAAAGAAAAATCATAAATCTCCACCGCAACAAATTGCAAGTTACTGTTTTTAATAATTAAGAGGCTTTAAACTGCCCTTTTAATACAGATGAAAATACCATCTGCAGGTAACAGGGAGGTGAAGCTTGGTACCTAATCAACCATCCTCTTGGTGAAGCAACATCACCCTGTCTGTCTGCAATCAGAGGCTGTGATTCCTTCAAGTGGCTCTCCGTGAGGGTTCGGTAATTGTCTCGGCGGAAAGTAAGAGTTCCCCCTAGTGCAGAGCGATAAATCAGGGATAATAACAACTCTTTCCAAAATAATCCTCAGGCAGAAACAAAATCCAACGGAGAAGGTGGTGGCACCTGGATCCCAGGGTTAGTTTGGTCTATAAATACACCAAGCCTTTCCTGTGCTTCTGCTGTTGCCATAATAGATTGTTATTAGTACTACTCAGCTAAACGGCTTGAGATTATTTTTTAAACCTCTTTTATTTCCTGGGTCCTTCTCTTGCTGCAATGCTTCTCCTACCATCGCCCCAAAGCTCAGGGCTTGCACCACTGGTGCTAAAACCCCGGTGTCTTGCTGGGCACAGAGGACAGGGACACGCCAGGGCTGGCAGCGGGGGGTTGTGAGGTCCTTTGGTGAAGAAGTGGCTCCACACAGCCCACTTCAAGGGCTCCTTGAGCTTCAGTGTCTTTTCCAGCAAGGCTGGGCTTAGAGCCAGAGACCCCTGGGATGGGTTTGAGGTTTAGTCTCACTCCTGCAGCCTGGGGGTGAACATGGGCTGAGCTGCAAGAGCTTCAGATTTGCAAATATAAAACTCAGATTTGCAAACGAGCTTTTTACTCCAAAATCTTGGGGAGCAAAAATTCCCCAATGGCACTGTGCAGATGCAAAAGGTCCCACTGGACATCTGTGTTTCATGTTCCACCCACTACTATTTCCAACCACTACTTCCATCCTCTGGAAGCAAATTCCCAACAAATCCTACTTATGGGGAGTCTGTTAAACCACCCAACACCTGGATGAGGAGAAAGCTGGTGAGGATGAAAAGAAATTCCCCGAAGTACTTACTTTTTTTTTCTGTATTTACTTATTCATTCCCTTATTGGTTCTGATTTTAATTCTTTTAGGGAAAAAAAAGAAAAAAAAAAAAAAAAGAAAAAGGTGTGTGTAGGGTTCTCTGAGTGTTTTGAAGCGATTCGATTTACTCAGGAGCTGATAGGATTGATTTACAGCAGCGTGATGAATGCAGAGAGGGGAGAAAAGATACCGGAGCAGAGCAGCAGTGTTTGATTTCAGAGCTGGCTTTGTGGTGAATTCTAATGTCAAGAGCAACTTCAGGCCATGGTCAACTGAAAATGAAGGACTGAGAATTGTTTTGCTGAAATTGGGATAAAGGGTGAGGGAAAAAAAGAAGCATCTCACTGCCCAAGAGACTTTTTGTGACATCTTGGGGGAAAATTACTAGGTTTTAGTGGTTTACTGATTTCCTTCAGGGTGGTGGTGGGATATTCTCTCTTCTGGTTTTTTTTTTTTTTAATGCTTTTTCTTTAAGAAACAATGGAGTAGGGGAAGAAAACAGCAGAGAATGGAGTTTTTATTTGCAAAGAAATACGAATCAAAGGAAAACACAAATAATCAATGCAGAAATTGTTCATTTAATACAGTGAAAAGTTGCAAACAAGCCTCAACTGCTATTTTTTCAGGCTAGTTTTCTTTCCAGAACACATACAGGGCATTTTCTGGGAACCAGATGTACTTGAGAAACTCCTGTTGGAGTCTCTAGATCTCTGAGCTCTCAGGTTAGACCTCCCAGGATATAAACCCCAATCACCAACACCACTACAACAGCAAACCTCACCCCCGTGTCCTCAGATCGCTCTGATTTGGAAACTCTCCTGCAACCTTAAACTTTTTCTTCATGAAAATATGTTATGACTTGCTAGTTTGTGACCTCTAGGAAAGGAAAGCAAAAGACAAAACTCTACTGGAATGAGCAAGGCAAAATGATGCCCACCAACCAGCTCAGGGCATTGGCTTTGCTGCTCTTCTTATCACAAAGGTATTTCCTATGGAGGATTATTTGGATCCCCAAGACCTCAAAACTCCCCAGATTATCCCCAATTTCTGTATCACTCATTACTCAGCTGCAATATTCCAAAGGGAAACCTGAAACTTTATTCTTCATGCCTTTATTCACCTATTTTTCAGCTGGACAGGGTGCTGGGCCAGGCTGTTCCCAAGAAATGTTGGAGCAGATGATCCTTGAGGTCCCTTTCCAACCTGATATCGATGATTCTATGACTTCCATTCTCCTGTGGAAAAAGATTTCTTACTGGAGATGGTGGATTAAAAGGGGTATGGCAGAGAGATCTCTTGTGCCATAGTGTCCCTTCCACCGCCGCCACACAGTCCAGCTGCCTTAGACCATCAGCCTATGACCCTCTGAGCAGGAAACAGATGATGTTTCAGGAGACCACACACCAAGCTGGGCACGCTGGAGCAAATGAACAATTTGCAAACACCCAGAAGGCTGAAATTTGTTGGCTGTAAATGTACAAAACACCCAAGTGGCGCAGACGGGGTGATTCATGAGGAGCTCCACGTTCCATGAGTCATCTGGGCAATATTTGCCGCTGGTTAGAAATGAAGCCAATGGAGCTGGAGTAGTTTGTAAGGAAAAAAAGAAGTTGATGGCAGCACCATGCACAAGGTAAATGTGCATGAAGAGGGAATAGGAATAAGAGTTTTGCGATGCAAGTAAGGAGTTTATGCAGCAACTGCCGTGGCCACGGCCGTAGCGGGGGATCCTGGGAGGTTTGGGGTGCAAGGCGAGGGGTGTGCAGCACAAGAAGGGGAAGGTGATGGGTGGATTTTAGCACAGAGCTGCAGAGCATCCTCCTTCTTGAAAGCTGGGGGAGGTTATAAGCCAAATGTCCACAGGTGCTCTATCTTTGAGGTCTCCTCCAGCACACAATATGAGGATGAGACACTTGGGGTGATTAACCTGCAAGCCCAGGCTGATGGAGGTGCCTAACCCCAGGTGGATGAATTCTCCTAAATTTATAATCAAAGAATCACAAACTGGTTTGGGTTGGAAGGAAGTACTAAAGCTCATCTAGTCCAATCCCCCTGCAGGGAGCAGGGGCATCTGCAGCTAGAGCAGGGTGCTCAGAGCCCCAGTCAACCTCCCCTGCAATGGGGCCAGGGATGGGGCAGCCACCACCTCTCGGGGCAGCCTGGGCCAGGCTCTCCCCACCC
>JANHGN010002966.1:0-10606 GCA_024605025.1 Megaceryle maxima | reverse complement strand
CGGTGGGAGTGGAGTTTTGGGGGCGACGGCGGTAACGTTTGCTCTTGTGTGCGTGGGGGGGGGGGGGGGGGGGGGGGGGCAGCTCGTTCCTTCCCTTTCTCAACACCTTCATTTTCCCCTCCCATTCACTTGGCCTGGTTGTTTCCCATCCCCCCATCCTTTCAGCTCATTTTGGGTGCATTAGGGTCAAGCCTGCAGCCAGTGCTGAGACCCAAGAAGGGGTCTCATGTGCAGTTCCTGCACATTTACAGGGTTGAAGGAGCAGACCCCTGGCCCGTGCTTTTACAGGAAGGACAAAGGCAGGAAGGAAGAAGGAGGAGAAACACAAGGAGCAGGAGGTGTAGATCCTTCTTCATAGGGCAAGAAGTTTCTCCATTGCACGGTGGGAAGGACAAGGGTGCAAAAGGTGAGGCCGGGATGCTGCAAAGCTGCCAAACTTGCAAAGGGCAGGAGCCAGATCACTGGGTACTTCTGCATTTCTTTGTGCTGTTAAATCTCCCCTACTGTTTTTAAGAGCAGACTATCAACTTTGGCTGCTTATACCTGATTTCCCAGGATGCCACCAGCCCCACACCCATCCTTCCAGGGGTCAGGAGTGTCCATATCGAGCTGCATTGCCACGAACCAACACATCTGCAGACGCCTGCAAATGATCTGCCTGTTTCTGGATGTGCAGATAAGCCTGAGAGACTAAAAACTTGGCTCCATATTCTCCCCTCTCAACCTCTGCAACATTGCTGTCTTCTCCTTACTAATAGAAACCCAGAAGCACCTTCAGGGTGGCTCCAACCTGAAGCAAAACTGCCTTTCCCTGAGTGATGAGGAGCCGACAGCAGAGTTGTACCAAGTGACCATCTCCTGACACCTGCCCGCAGACACGGCGAGATCCCCCCCGAGACCTGAATTAGTGTCACGGGGCAAGTGATCCACATCTCCTCCTGACCCTCAGGTTACAGCCCTGGGATCTGAGCTGCTCCCAGGTGGGGTGTCTGTGACCAAACGTGATAGAAGCAGAGCAATAATGGAAATACCACGTCTCGCAGCCATGCCGAGCTCCAGGGGCATAATGGAAATTCAGACTTTTTTTTTTTTTTTCTTTCTTTCTAATGCTCTTCTGCTCTAATAACCACTTTTTTTTTTTTTTTTTTTCCCTTTTTCTTTCCCCCTCATCGCTTTTCAGCTGAAAACACTGGTGTGCTGCACCAGCAGCAGCTGATCAGGACTTCACACGTCCTGCTCATTATCGCCCCGTTCCACACAAGGGAAAACGAGAAAGATTTATAGCACCCAATTTTGGAGAAGTGTTGCCCAAAGTGAAATCCCTGGCCGTGGCTGCTCTAGGGAAGCTGCAGCTGTGCTAGGTCTAAGGCTGAGAGAGGAGAGATTTTATAGGGACAGATAAAATCTTTTATTATAGCAACTGATCTAGCTGGAAGAAGCAGACAGGTTTTAGGTACACAGACCTGACTCTGGGTCTCAGGTTGTCTGCGGGAAGCTCTGGAGCTCCTGCAACACCTTTCCCAGCCTGGCTCCATCTCCCTAAACCCCAGGAGATCATGGAATCATAGAATGGTTTGGGTTGGAAGGGACCTTAAAGATCATCTCGTTCCAGCCCCCAAGGAGGAGATGAACTGACACCAGCTAAGGCCACCTTGAAAAGCCTCCAAGCTGCAACACTGACCCAAATCCTGACTAAATCCTTCTTCTGCTGGGTCTCTGGCACACAGAAAAATCTCCATCGTGTGACTTTCACCATTTACCCTGTATTTCAACCCATTTTCCCTCTCTGTGGAAACCCACTGTGCAGAAAACGATGCTGACGGGCAGATAATGAGGGAGAATCTGATCTGGGCACTGGAGCCACAGGCAAGGAGAAAAGAGGGAGGGTGGGAATTGGAGCAGAACACGGGACTGTGTGAGCTCATGGGACCAGACTCTGGCCAGGATCAGCATCAGGGAGCTGACACTCACAGGTGCACTGTCTTGTGTCCTTGTGGGTGTCTGGGTGGCCGTAGCTGATGAAGAGCATGCACTAGGGTAGGGAGATGCAGAACACATGTTCTTTGAGTCCCCGGTGCCTCTGCGGTGCTTTCATGTGGTTTTGCCCTTCCACCTCTGCCAATTCCCACCCAAAAACACCCCAGGATGTTTCCAGTGTCCAAAATAAAGCACGAGCTGCTCTGTGTGATTTATCCTTTCTCTTCTCCCTGTCTCATTTATTCATTCCACCAAGGAACAGCCCCTTGCCCCCCAAATTATTTATAACCACAGAAGGCATATCAATAAGATTTCTCTCTCTTATTCTTCTTTTTTTTTTCTTTTAATAATAAAAAGAGCTGATCCTGCTGGCAATTTATAGTAATTGTAGTAACCTGATAATAATTTCTAGCAATTAAGCACAATACTAATTCACTCATTTACTGAGTAATATCTTGTCTTTATTTATGGGGGCTGTGCCAGAGTATAAATATCTTACTCACTGTGTTGGGTAATGAAAATTTACTAAGTAGGGTTTTTTTTTTTAAAAAAAAACCCCAAAACACCATGTTTATTCATTTTAAGCTATTCTTAGGAATCACGTGTGAATAAGGAGTAATTGCTTGACTTTGGGGTGGTAATTAGAAAGCACTAAGTCATTGTTTTCTTCTTGCAAGCAGAGGGTTTGTTTAAGTGTGCATCTGCTCTCCCAGCATTAATTCAACCTGCCAGCCCCTCATCCTCCTCCTCAGCACCCGGGGCCACATTCTGCTCTTTCCAAACAGGGAGTGGATCAGCTGTGGGGTCATACAGAGCATACAGGTCGAGGTGCCAAAGCAGGTGCTGAATTGCTTGGCTCATGTTGTTGAGAAACCCTCTGGCTCTGCTGCGGGAGCAGAGCGGATCCATCAGCACGCGGGGCAGGATTTGCATCTGCTAATCAGAGCCGGATCCAGGGAAACAACTTTCAATAAAAGAATCCCATTACGAAGCAACCGGCTGTGAAATACTGTACCTGTGTTGCACCCTGCCAACCTGCAGCCTCTTCTTCTCCTGCCAAGGAGGTGGGAGCTTCTCCTAAGCATGGATATGGGGAAGGAAAAGGCAGGGAGCAAAATCAGAATGGGAAGCGGGGATTGATATTCATGGGGGCGATTGCTCATGTGGGGAAGCTGCATCCATCCTGCATGAGGGATGCGCATGAAAAACTTACAAAAAGTCTTTTTTTTTTTTCCCCGGGGCCCCCCAAAAGCAGCCAGAAAACACAGGTCCTTTCTCAACATTCACCTCATTACGGCCTTGCCAAGCCAAGCCACGGCTCGACATCTGTGAGCATCTGGAGACAGCCCTTTGCTTGAGCTCCATCTCCTACCACAACCCAACCCAGAGGGAAACGAGGTCAATTGCTGTGAATTCGGGGCTAATGCACGCTGTGCCTCGGTTTCCCAGTTTGCAAACTGGAGTTAATCGTGCTGCTCTCCTTCGGGAAGAGCATCAGAATCTCCTGGGGAAGGACCAGGCTCCCAGATCAGGTCGCTGCATGGGATGTTGGGCAGCACAGCATCGTTCATTTGCAGCCACGCAGTGCTGGACATGATCTTTAAAAGCACCAAGCGATTTTTAAGTGCTTCTCTGGGAGCATTTACAGGGCCCTGATTTACTGAGCACTCAGAGCAGCCTGTTCTTGCTGGAAACCAGGGCTTGAGATGCAGTCAAGCATCTACAAATACAAGCTTTGCTCTGTCTGAATCTCTGCCTTTCTCCTTTTTCCTGTCTTTAAAATGGGGATAACTCAGCTCCCCTGGCCACGTTCCTGAATACCAACACTGCTCTGCTATCTGCACCCGCCTGAGAAAGTGGAAACAGCCCCTAAAAAAGGGCCCACCCCTCCCTGTTTCATCCTGATGTGATAGCAAAGAGAGGGGGAAGATCCCCAGTGCCTTCCCCTTTCCACCTCTGTCCTCAGCTGAGCTGTGATGGGGAGGCAAAAGGAATGGGGATGATGCAGGAGGAAACCCTGGGCTTGGAGTGTGTGTGGGGATGTCATCAAAAAGGCATCTTCCAGGGCACAGGACAAGACATTGGATGCTGTGGATGATCTGTAGGTTCATTCCTCAGGTAAGGAGGTTTGTGTATGGTATTGGTATATATACCATACCTATATCATATGTCCCTGGCAGCCAGGGAGGCAAAGGAAGAGTCACAACACCACTGAGAGCATTTAGGGGTCTTAACCATCTCCTTAGCACCATACCAAGGTTCATCAGCCTTGTGCAACATCTTCCAGGCCAGCTTCTCGTAGGGACCATTTGCATTTGCATTTTCACCTCCCTACCCCTTTCCTTCTGCACCACTCCCAGGGATTTTTGCTTTGCTTTGAGCAGCCACAAACAACCCCATAATCATCACAGCATGAGCCACAAAGGCCAGAGGGTTTCTGAGCCTCTCTGAAAAGGCAAAGCATCGATGGACATTTCCAAAGCAGCGACCAAGAGAGGGCAAATGAGATGCCATGGTTGGTGCTGCCTCCGAGAGATTTCACCGCAAAATTGCCACTGGATTGCCCTTTGCAAAACAAAAATGCCCTTTACACCCTTCCTTTGTATCCCTCCTGCTGGGTCTGGTGCTCTGAGGGTGCGAAGGAGCCGTCGCGAGAGGAGGAGGCAGATCCAGGGCACCCCGATAAATCCCTGCAGGGCTCACGTCCAGCGCATCTGCTTCCCAGAGATAAAAAGAAAGCGCCGCTTCTGCGAGGCGCGGACACTGGGCTAATCTCTTCATGCACCGGGTCCCTCACCATGCCACGGGAAGCAAAGACGGGTGAGGGAGGGAGACGGCAGCGCTGGGGCTGTCAGCATCCCAAACCATTCAAGGGAGATCAGCCTCAACCAGATGCAGCGACGTGGTTTTATTTTGCACGGGGAACTGGGATGCATTTTTCCACCACGAAGTGGAAGAATAATCCTGCAGCAGGGCCCTGGGGTTTGGGCACATTATTGAGGTGCTTTGAGATGTATCCTAAGGTGCAATGTGGGCTCTGACCAGTTCCACGATGGGGATCTGGGAGGACGAATAAAAATTGCAGATGCTGGAGGAAAGTCACTCGAGGAGCTAGAAAAAAGGGAGCTGTAACAACGACACATAAGCAGCTTCAGAGGGAGAAAATACTGGGCAGGGAAAGGCAAACAAACTGCTGCTGCAGGACGTTAGTGCCAGACAAATTCCTGTCAGAATGAGGGACTCATTTTTAGCAGGGAGGAGGATTAACACTGGGAATAAATTATCAAAGCAAAATGGGAAATGCTCCACCTCTTGATGTCTATGGAGAAGAACTAGGTGCCTTTTGGGAAGTTTTAATCAAACCCAAAGCACTGGAGCTCCCAAAAGGAGCCCCTCTGGGATGGGCTCCGGCCAAGAGCTGGGAAAGCCAGGCTGATGTTCCCATCGGATCTCGTGAGCACTGCGAGTCCTTATAAAACCTGCTGGTCCGTATGAAATGATTGCTCACCTCTGCCCTGGGAAATGACCAGCCCATCCTGAAGGAGCAGCTGTGGGAACTGCCAGGAGCCAAATGGTTCCCCAGCCCCCCCCCCCCAGTAATAAAAAAGGATTTAAATGTTCAGACCAAATTAAAACCCCCCAAAGTCCGCCGCGGGTCCGGCAGCACGATACAACGATGGCTTTTATTTTAACTACTTAAGGAGATGGTGTCTGTCAGCTTTTTGCTGGCAAGGAAACTTGCATTTTTATTTTTAGTTTTCTTCTCTTCCAAGCCTGGAAGTGTTGTCTTGAGTTTCATTCCCAATTCCTGGGCTCTGTTATATTAATATCTCTTTATTTCTGATGCATGTTTGATGGCGACCTTGGGATGCTCAAAGCCCCCTTCTAGGGCAGCTGGGGGGAGGGGGGGGGCAATGTCACGGGGCAGGGGTGGCAGGTGAGTTGCTATTTCTGCTTAATGACTTCCAGTTGAAATTATCTACAAAGTGTCCTAATTATCCAGGTGCCATTTAAATCATCGAGGTGGCAGAGGGGGGAGGATGGGGCAGGCTGACAGCTGCAGGTTCCCTCCGCCAAAGTGCTGCAGGGTGGAAGAAGGGGATGCAAAGCACCGAGTGCCCAAAACACGGGGAGAAAAGGGTGGGAAATCACTGTGCAGGGCTGGATTATACCCTTAGCTACATCCACCCTTACGTGTCCAAACCATGGCCTGGCAGCAACGACACCTGCCCAACGTGCCACCATTCTTCATCCAGACAACCTAATGCCAGCAACACAAGAGATGCTCCCAAATAGCCATCGGTCCTCCAAATGAGGGGCTTTGGTGCCTGTTGCCTCACCAAAGAAATGAGTATTTTTGTTCCAAGGGGCAAATACAGGATGATGCTTGGCAAATTTGGAATTCATCACTCCCCTTCCCACCCCCGTACTCATAACCTATTGGTAACAAATGAAGCGGGAACGCAGAAAATCAGTTCCCCCACCCTAGAAATGGGTTTGCTATTTAACTTTGACCATTCAGAAAGAAAAAAAACAATGACAAAACTGAGAAAAGAAGGGGCTTTGCCTCCCCAGACTCCATCTCAGGAGGAATCTGGAGCGTTTCTGATCAAACGCAGCCCTGCAGGGACTGCTCTGGGGGTGCAGCAGGAGCTGCTTCGCCTGGCTCAGTCACGGTGAGGGCTCCCCAGGGACCCCAAAGCAAAGCTTTCAGCCTCTTCCCCTCACACAAAAAAAAAGCCTTCTGAGTGTGAGTTTTTGGTCTGCGGTGCAGCAAACGGGAGCGATATTTTGGGAGCGGTCTTGTTCTCCTGCTGCCTTTCTTCCTCTAGTCTCCTGCTGCTGCTTCGCTGTTTTGATCTCTCCTCTCTCCCTCTCCCTTCATGTTTCTCCTTCGGAGGTGAGATGCGGTTCTCTTTTCCCCCTTCCATGTGCAAGCACTGGTGCCAAAATCCAGCAGACCCGTGGCAGCGTGGACTATTCTCCCTGGAGCTTTGAACACCAGAAAGTCCCTGAGACACCTGACACAAGAAGGCCAACTATTCAGTGCATTCAGCCCTCTGAATCCACTCACCCAGCCCCCAAAATCTTTTTAGCATAATTATTTACACAGTTGCTTCTAAGAGGTTTGCAAAGCGGTTGCAAAGCCAACTGGTTGCCCAGTGCATGAATTATTCCAACACCAGCACCGCTCGCCAGCAGCTGAGCTCTCGCAGCCTGCAAAAGCCATTGCAGGGCTGCAATCCTTGGGAATTACTGGGTTGCAAGGATGTAACAATGAAAAATGAGAGTTATTAGGTTGTAAAAATAACATTGATTGCGTTCGGTAATATTGCAGGGTTGCAATAATTGCTTATTACTGGGTTGCATTAATCCTGGGTTGAGATAAAGGAACCCCAAGAGAGAAATACACGCAGAAAAAGGGCATCCTCCCCATTCCCTCTGCATCCCCAACACAGCTCAGCTCAGGACAGAGGTGGAAAGTGGGAGGCCCCATCCTGGTGCTGAGAGCATCCTCCAAGAGCAACAGCACCCAGGGTCTCATCAACCATCAGCAGAGACCGAGCGTCCCCCAGTTGCGGGCACGTGTGACAGGGCACGTCCTTCAAGGAGCTGAGCTGTTTACTGGACCAGTAATGAGATAATCAAGGAGTCATTTAGACTCCTCTGGAGGTAAAGAAGTGCCTGCAGTAGATTTTTCTTGCTGCCATCCCGCATGAATCAGTCCATGGTAGCATCCCAAGTGAGCATGGAGATGAGGTGCAGCACCCGGGTGCAAGGATTGAGGTTTGTTTTCCATCCCCAGAGATGAAAGGCCAGCTGATGGTATTTTGGCCATACCCTCACGCTCCACACGCAGGGAATTAACCACCCAGACTGCACAAGCAGAGCAATGCAAAGCACTGGGGAAACTGAGGCATGGAGAGAGGAGAGGTTTTACCCAGTAGCTGATCGGGAATAAACCCCAATATGTCTTGGGTCTTGTTTGCAAGCTGTAGCCTCCTCACCACCCTACTGCTGCCCCTCTTCCAGCTCATGTTTGCCAAGAGCCAGCCAAGTCCCTGGTCCCTGACTAACACCCGCAGCCCCTGCTAGCCCAGTTTCCCTCTTCAGGGGGCTGCTGACAAACATCTCCACATGCATATGGCACCCAGACTCCTCTGAGCGCATTTTTAGGGCAAACTACTCATCCCACCGCTCGCTTGCCTGAAAATAGAAAGCTGAATTTGGGATGAAATGCAGAGCTGTTGGCTGGGGAAGCGGCAGGCAGTTAAAAAGGAGGGGTTGCCAGGAATATTTTATACAAAAAAGAAAAAAAAAAAGCAAGAAAAAAAAAAAAAAGCCTTTTTTTTTTTTAAGAGAAATAGGAGAAAAAGTTGTTTATGGCTTGGAAAAGCTGAAATGCTGCTGGCTGCCACTGGATGGATGAGGGATGAAGCTGGAAACAGCTGCAGCTCCTTGCTGAGCCCAGGTGAGGAGCCCAAGCCAAGGTTTTTTGGGGAAATGTAGAGAAAAGGGGGGATTTGGGACAGCGGTGAGTGATGGAAAGAGAAATTACATCCCTGTGCATTACGCAGAGGCAGCTCCATGGTTTTATCTTTCTAGATCAGTCAATGTTTAGCTCATCTCCTGGCCAAGACACAGCTTCTACCTGGGCTTCCCCAGCCCTTCATGGCTTTGGGTGGGCAGGTGACTCCAGATAATGGGATGTCTCCAGTTGGTGACACACTGAAGTGGGTTATACGTGAGTCACTACATCAGCTGAGCATTCAGAGAGTCTATTTAATACGAAATATGGAAATTCCCATTTGCGTGGAGGATTTCATGATATTTGTCAATGTTTCCATCGGATTCACAGCAAAAGTCGGGAATTTTCCAACGCTGAGAAAAGAACGTCTGCCAAAAAACATATTCATTTATGCTTGAGTAAAACTTTGCATTTCTTCCAAATGTGGCCCTTCTCATACATTGCAAATGCAGCAGTAGTCTCTTCAGGAGGAAAATGAAGATGATGGCAACCTAGACCTTGCCAAAGAGAGGTGGAAGGCCAGCTTTGGGGTGCACGTGTGATCTGGACTTGAGCAGAGATATCCCTGGAAGCGAAGGTCACCCAGCCTGCAGGTCTGTGATGTCCACAGAATCACAGACTGGTTTGGGTGGGAAGGGACCTTTCCATCTCATCTAATCCAACCCCTCTGCAGGGACCAGGGACGTCTGGAACTAGAGCAGGTTGCTCATGTTGTGTTGTCCCCACTCTTGTATCTCCTGGAACCCAGTGGGGTAATTTGTAGAGCCCTGAGCACAGAGATGGACATGATGGTGTCCCCCACTAATCCATGACAACCCCAGCTTGTCTCCCAGCCCAATCAAAGCCAGCAGAGCTAGGTCAGGCTTTCTTCAGGCAGCGAAGAAAAGAGCTAAGGAAGGAGAAAAGAAATGCTCTGAAAAAAAGCCATTTGTCCCCTCGGCTTTATTCCGGCTGCAGAGCCGGAGCAGCTTGTAGCTCCAGAGAACTTTTAATAGAAATCTTCAGAATGAAATGGGCTACAGCTGTTTGCCTTGATAAATATATTTTATGCTACATGCCTCAGCCGCCATCTGTTTGCTGATACGAGCATTTCTCCTCTGCAGCAGCTGAAGAGAAGTCATCAAAGGGAATAGCAGGAGATGGGTTTCGTTGCAGGTAGAGGGGAAGAGGTGAAGTGGCCCGTGCAATGGAGTTATTCTGGCGGCTTAATGTGGTGAAGCTGTTACAAGAACAAGAAGGAGGATGGCAGGAGGGCTGAGAGCTGGGAGGAGCTGGGCTTTCAGGGGGACCTAGTCTTTCTGCTGGTGTTATCTGAGGGCAAATGCTCTGTGTGGGCCAAGGGCTGGGCTTCTTGAAGGTATTTAGATGTTTAGAGATGTACGTAGATGTTGCCAGAAGCTTTGGTGCTTAATGATCATTAAAAATGACCACTCTGCATCGGGAAACCCCATGAGGTGGTTTTATGTCCCTAATTAAAAGAAGTGGACTGACTTCCCACACCTCTCTCCATCCCCACCCAGGAAAAGTCCCTTTCTGCAAAAGTGCTTGAAGAACCACCCCCCAAACCCACCTGTATTGGTGCAAAAGCCCCGCGTGCATCATGTTTCCAGATGTTTTTCTCCTGCCCTCCCAGCATCATGTCTCCAGCTGTTTTCCTCCTGCCCTCTGACCTTCACTCCTCCAGCAGAGACGTCCAATTCTTCCTGCTTTAGAGGGATACACTGCGACCTGGTGAGGAAACCATTCCAGATCGATTTACAACCTCGCAGCAATGGAGAACCCACTGGCACGTCTGATAATGTTGCTTTAATGCTTATTTGTGCTCACTTAAAATCTCTGCCTTGTAAAAACTTTGCTGGAGCAAATTGAGCTAATGCCCCCTTGCTGTTACTCATTTTGTAAGTGGGCAGCGAGATGCAGGAACGTTTGCATGAGCATCCTGGAGATAACAGAATCCCAGGCTGGTTTGGGTGGGAAGGGACCTTGCAAGCTCATCTGGTCCAATCCTCCTGCAGGGAGCAGGGGCATCTGCAGCTAGAGCAGGGTGCTCAGAGCCCCAGCCAACCTCCCCTGCAATGGGGCCAGGGATGGGGCAGCCAC
>JANHGN010002965.1:0-21024 GCA_024605025.1 Megaceryle maxima | reverse complement strand
CTTTTCTTTCCCTTCTCTTCCATTCTCTTTTTCTTTCCTCTCCCTCTCCCTCCTTCCCTTCCCTTCCCTTCCCTTCCCTTCCCTTCCCTTCCCTTCCCTTCCCTTCCCTTCCCTTCCTCTCCTTGTCCGTCCTTCCTTCCTTCCTTCCTTCCTTCCTTCCTTCCTTCCTTCCTTCCTTCCTTGTCTCTCTTCTCAACACAGAGGCTCCTCTGGTGATTCAGAGAAGCACCGGGGCACTTTTTCCACACTGAAAGCTCAGGCATTGCTTATGAACATTTGCAGCAAGAGCTTTTCTCAACTGCCTGGTCAGGTATTTTAGCTAAACAGGTATTTAAACGCTCTGAGAAGGGTTTTTTTTCTCTGGAGCTGTTCAAGGTTCTTAACTTGCATTTCCTCGTGGCATCACCTCATTAATCCTCCTTCAAGTTCTCCTAGAAAAACAGAGGAATTGCACATTTTTGTTTTTCATGAGCAAAAGAGAGAAGGGGAATAATTCATACAATTTGTAGGTGTATTTATAAAGCATAAAGAAGTCAAGGAAATACTTCTTTTTCTTTTCTTCTTTTTACTTCTTCTCCTCCTCTTGGCAAATCAAAAGGAAAGTGTGATCCTTGACCTTCCTTTCCTTTTGAAACTTTCCACCATGTTCCAGTCTGCAGCTGTTAGTTTGGCGAGTTTTCTAGTCCTCTGTTGGAATCAAAAAGTTGTAAATAAATGAATGTCTTTAATAATTGTATTTCACATCCAAAATGAGCATTTCTTGAGCTACTCAGTGGGGAAAAAAAAAAGAACGTGTTAATAAAACCTTATTCAGAGTAAAAAAGCATTACACTTGAGCTGTTGTTTGGTTTGGGTTTTTTTTTTTTGACTTTGTAAAGAAGAGTACGATTATGCTTAAGCAAATTTAAAAATGAAATTGCAACCAGACGCAATTGAAACATCTAGTTGGGAAACTGGGGAAATGATTGGATTTTTCTGCTTATTATTATTTTTAATTATTTTGCAGATTCCTTTTTAGTGTTCTATTTTTGAAGCAGCTATTTGCCCAGGAAAAATAATATCACTGGAACATATGTGAGATTTTGTAGGGGTTTTTAACAAATGAAAAAAAAAAAAAGTTTTCCTCAGAAAATGTCTGCTTTCTCTTTGGGAATGAGATATTTTGATGCCCTTGGACCCAAAGAGCTGACCTGAGCCCCTTCATGCCATGAGTTAAAGAAGGGATGGGTTTGGCTCAGTGCCCCACCTCACACAAGGGTGCTGAGAGCAGGGATGTGGGGACTTGCTATCCATGGCATTGGGTTTTGTCCCCTTGTTGAGGTCTGAGATGCAGGAAAACCTTTGTCTTGGTCAAATCAGTGAAGCTGCATCAACCTCCTCCATCTGGACAGCTGGAAGTGGGGGAGGCAACACGAAGACACACTTGCTGTCCTCTCTTGGGGTAAGGAAAGGATATAAGCTCCCCCTCTAAACAAGGGGAAGCTGTCAAGGAACCAGTGCTATGAAAGCAACATTTCTTCTGAAGTTTGAAGGAGAAAAAAAAAAAAAGGAGGTTTTGGGGACAGGGAAAGTCCAGGCATAGACAACCCCCAGCGTTCATCCCAACAGGGAGGCATTTCCTGCCTTTTCTCTACTTGACCCATGCACTGGGAAAAGCCACCCAGAAGAGACATGCTGCAAATCCTGTGAAGAGAGAGGGATCATTGTTCCTTTACTGCCTTATTTATGAGATCTGGGCTTTCTCCTAATCGCTGGGTGGATGTTGAAATGAATAGAGTTAAGTAACGTGCACATACACACTCCTCCTCCTACAATTACCTGTGACCTTTCCTTACAAATGAAACAAGGTATTGATCAGTCAAGTGTAAAAAAATTCCCATTGTTGCTTATGTTAGACCCATCCCAAAAAGCTGTTCCCCAGAGCTCCAGATGAGAGATTTAGCAAAGGCAGTGAAAGAAAGATTTGTTTGGGTAGGTCCGTGGAGAAATCACTGGGCAAAGAAGGCACATAAAATATGCCGATTAAAGGAAATACACTCATAAGAGTAAAAATGGTTACAAGTGGGAACTTCAACAGAACTTTGGAGTATCTTTCTTGAGTAAGATTGTGGTGGAGGACCCTATTATGCACACTCCCATGAAAATAGATGATCCCCTAATCCAAAAAATAGCCATGGAAACAAGGGAAGAGAACAATAGTTGTCTCTTTTTATGAACAGTGAAGTGATGACTGAGAGATTAAGGGGTTCATGCAACTCAGGAAAGCTGGAAAACAGACAGAACCATCCATCCATCCATCCATCCCAGGAGAGCACCCATGTACAAATATCTCTTGCTTCAAAATATCTCTCAGGGAAATAGAGGCAGACCCTTGGTCTGAGGCACACAAGGGACAAGACAAACCACTGCTGGCCAGGAGACATAAGGAGGCTTAGAATAAGAAAGAAACTGTCTGCAAAAGCGGGGTGGGAAATGTGAGAATCTCTGGAGCATGTTGGTGGGGTGGCAGAAAAAACCACACAGATGTCCCTGCTCACTGCAGGGGGGTTGGACTAGATGACCTTTAAAGTTTCCTTCCAACCCAAACCATTCTGTGATTGTGGGAAGGATCCACCAGACAGTATGAGGTGGCATAGGAGCCCCACACACTGACTGTCTTGATCTCCCAAACATGGAAGGAGCAGAGTACTCCCTGCCTCAAACATTTCTAGACCTCACTGTTTGGAAAAATCTCAAAATTTGGACTAATATAGACACAGAAAGAACCCAGAAAACCCACAACCAAAAAAACCAACACACTTTCAGGTCAGCTCTGCAAACTTCCTTGATGTGGTTTTAAAAACCCATGATGATGATATGATTGATAGGATTGTGTTATAACTGTTCAAAACTTCTGGAGGCCCATCCAGCCTCACATCAGCTGTGTATAAATCAAATGACTGCAGAAACCAGAAGCCTCATCCTTCAGCAATAATCTAAGTTTCCAAACTGGATCTTGTTTTGCCTCTTGGGGTGAAAGTGTAAAGGCCCTAAGCAAAACTTTGTGTGCAAAGAGAAATATCAAAGTGACCTGCAGGACAAACCAAGAATACACTACCTGCTGTGCTGAGGATGTTCAGAAACAGGGAGAAAAAGATGAACTGTCTCTCCTTCACCAGAAATATTTGGCAGTCTAGCCCAGGAAGAAAATCCCGTGGAGGCAAATCCAGTTGGATAGCCCTAGGGAGAAAGGAGGGAGTGATGGGCATCAGAGAGGTGAAGGCAGACCAAACCTTGTTCTATATGAACAAAAATGAAGAAACGAAGTGGATAAGAGACAGGAAAGTGTTGCTGGAGGAGTTAAAGCTCAGAGAGTAAAGAGGATAAACTTGGGCACAGGAGGATGTTTCAGAGTCAGCTGACATGGGATGCTCTGCAGTAGGATGGTTACTGGACAAGTTCTCAGGTGACACTCCTCCCTATGCACATACACCTGTTGGACCTTCATTTGATGTCCTTCAGGGGGACCACATGGAGCACAAGTAGTAGTTTCCAATGAAAGTCTATAGCACCCTTGCCACTAGGATTTTGATGCTGCTAGACCTCTGAACAACTTCCTTCAAAAAGAAACAAATTAACCTTCTCCTGATATGGAAAAGCTGGTGTGATGTTCATCCTTGTCCACTGTGCTTGGGCACCAACCTGCATTATCTGCATCGCCTCTTACATCAGGTGTTGTTGCTGCTGGTTTTCAGAAGGAGAGGGCAGGAGAAGGGTCTTTGTTCTGTCTTGTCAGCTGTTTGTGAGAGTGCAAGAGCTCTGAATTGGAAATTTGGCTGAGTTTGCCAGTTTAAGAAGTGTCCCCCTTACTCTTTCTTCTCTCCTATTTATTGTTTGCACACATGTTGTTATAGGACTCTCTGCTTGATGAAATTCTGGGATAATGTCACATAAACCTATTAAATTAGGCTGTCAGGACAGCAGGAGAGTTACTTTCTACCATTTAGGAGCAAATAAAAACCAAACCAAACCAAAATCCCAGTAACTGTGTCTGCTGTCAAACCTTTCCAGGAAGATCTTTATTCTCCCAAAGACTCCACAGTGTCTGAGCACCTGTAGGGTCTTTAAACTCATTGCCAAGCAGGTTTGACTTTCCAGGAAAACATAAAGACCTTTGGGAACCCTTGTAAATTTTGCAAATTCTGTTCCTTCGGTGAGATCCTGGGAAGCATGAACTCCCAGCCACGTTCCACTGGGAGACCACGCTATCTTGCAAAGTTACACCATGGATAAACCCAGCAAATCACATTCTTGGTCTTGCTGGAGTGCAGCCAACCCTTGAGTGGGACGCAGCAGGTTTAATCTGCCATTGGTTTAAGGCAAACAAAGGGAAAAGGGAATCTGAGTGATGTCATGATCACCCAGTCGACCTGTACTCTTCTTATGTCTATTCATGGGATATATTGGAAAAAAACAGAACAAATCAAACATAGAAGATGGGCAAACATTATACAGTGAAATGAGGGAGGAGATTATGGCTGATATTCTGTTATATATGCTGCCATAATGTAGGTAAGATCCCTCAGTAAAAAAAATCAGTATCATAGAATCACAGAATGGTTTGGGTTGGAAGGGACCTTAAAGATCATCTTGTTCCAAACCCCATGTCATGGGCAGGGACACCTCCCACTAGACCAGATTGCTTCAAGCACCATCCAACCTGGTCTTGAACACATCCAGGGATGGATGAAATATTTCACCTTTGCTTTCAGTTAAGATGAGCTACTGAAGAGGGGAGCAAAAGCAAAGAGCACCGCGAAAGAAAATTAACTGAGAAATGAGAACTATGGGGAAGCTCTATCCCAAAAAGCACCACATCAGAAGGACTGGCTACTGTCCATCAGCAGAATGCCAAGGACCAACATGCAAGAGGCATCAGAGATGAGTAACTCTGCTCAAAACTTCCTGGGCTTTATAACAATACGGAGGGAAGGGAGCACTGAAGATGTAAGGAATGGCTAAGAGATCGTAGCATGGGAATCTGGTGTTTTATTTTGATAAAATACTTCTTTTTTGGTAGGAAAAAAAAGAAAAGAAAAGAACATGTGAAAAATCTCCTTTCTTTGGATTTTAAATGAAAAATTGATGCAGTGCCATGAGGTAACCTTTTTAGTCCAGTAGGAGAAGGTGGAGTTTGATGAGGGAACTATGTCAAAAATAAAGGAAGTGGATAACAGGGAAAAGCTATTGAATAGTGCTGCACTGGGGAGCTCATTGATTGGTGGAGTTTCTCCTGGGTCTGTCTTGCAATTGATTTGTTTAAGGTTTGCAATAACAATTTTGGCCCCCAAGGTGGAAATGAAGTGCTAATGAAGACTGTTGACATAACAAAGCTGAGAAGGATGAAATGTTGGAGGAGCTGAATATCATAGAGGAGACCTCAAGAATGAGCAGAAACAGGAAAAAAATGGTGCTAAATGTAAAGTCATGAACCTGAAGGTAAGGATTTGATAATGATAACATTGGGTGGACAGTTGGACTTGGTGATTGTAGAGGTCTTTTCCAACCTTGATGATTCTATGATTTCCTTAAACCAGGCACTTGTTCAGCTGTTTCCCCATTGGAAATCATTCCCAGTTTGAGCCATGGCAATATAAACTGGTAATGGACATAAACACACAGATGGAAGGGGCAACATTTCTGGGTACCTGACTAAAACCATTTAGTCCAAGTGGAAATGCTGGAGGTACCACACTAAGGTGCAGAAGGTGGCTTTCACTAACACATGTCTATCTTAAAAATCAAATACTCTACTGCTGGGGGCTTCATATTCATTATACCATCACTCCTCTTGCAAAGTGTGGGGGAGGAAGGACTATTTTTGGAAAAATCCTTGGATTAGACAGACCCAACTGAGTGTTGTCCCTACCAGGATGTGACACAGTGTCTGGTCCAGCTTCCAACTCCTGAGATGGAGCCACTTCTCCTAAATCCACTTAAGATATGCAAACAGCCTTGTCAATAGCAGCTCGCCAAGCTGTGTGTTGAACTGTGGCTTTCTCTGGGCTGCAGTAGCCTTGGTAACTCTCAGGGAAAAAAAAAATAACCTAATTTTCTCTTTCATCCATAAGCCGAACCCTTTAATTTGCTTTCAAGTGAATTAAACATAAGCCTCCATTTTTCTAATTCCTTTGTCCTAATTTAAAAGTACTGACATTTATCAAAGGACTTTTCTAGATTTCCCATTTTCAGCTCATTGTTTTAGTATTTTTTAAATAAACCAGAGACTGACATTTTTATTGCTCAAATGCTTTCCTCCCCTCCTCCTTTTCTTAATAACATAGTGATACCGTGTTCATTTCTAAACTTTTTTTTTCCCCTCCTAATAACAAGGGGAGCACCCTGTGTCCTGCTGCATAACCAAGGTGACCGTCCTTTGTAACTGAGCTATGCTACCATTGACCTGTGCAATGCAAGAGGATCTTCAAAGGCAAACAACCTCCTCCAGATGTCCAGAATGCCACCTTAGTCCCTTTAATGTTCAACATGACAAATGACCCACAGTTCATCCCATGAAGTTATTAGAGGTACCATACACGAGGGAATAACCACGATGCAATGAAACCAGCTACGTGTCAGCGCCAGTTTGAATTTCCAGAAGCAGCAAGCTGCCTCAGTAACTTTCATCCTGCAAAGTCGGTTTGGTGCCCTTGATGCAGCTGCCCAGCTCTTCTGAGAAAGGAATTTCTCTTGTTCAGCATTTGCACAATATCACGCACATTGAGGCCAGCTTCTTGGGGTCAGCATGAGCATAAACACAGCACAAAGTACATCCTGGGGCACAGAATCTTCTTCCTTGTGATTGGGGACCTCCTTGGAAAGTCTGTGGATTTGCTTTCCAGACTTGTTTTTATCTTTTAGTAAATGATAGGGTTGGTGGAATTGCCCCAAAGCTGATGGACAGCCCTTGGGGACTAAAGCCCTCTCTATTTATCCACTGGCATGGAGGGTTGACTCTGGAAATATTTCCCACAGGGCTTTGCTAGCATGCCTCAGAGCTTTCTCAGAAAGACTAGAGGACAGAGTTCACCCATCTCTAGGTGACAGCTCTTCTCCAGACAGTGTTATTCTTCATTCTAGCACCACGCTGTTTTTCAGTGGTTCATGGCAAATCTCCATTTTCCCTCAGAATTTGGGGTGGTATTTTCTTTTTGCTTTCTGACACCCATAGCCATTCCATTATACATTAAGTTATCTAAGACCATCTGTTCTTCCATCAGTGTCAACCTTGGCTCTTGGCATTTGGGGAAAAATGATGGAAAGTTCTTAACACTAGACCTGATTCAGTATCCCTCATGATTTGGTTCAGTCCAGGTCAAATCCTGAAGCTCACACTCCAAAGACATTCCCATCTGCTCAGAGAGCTCCCTGTCTGTGCTGAGAACTAGTTCACCATAACAATAAAGGATATATAACAATAGATTTATACTTCCAACACATGGGGAAGGTAGGGAAGTTCTAAGCTCAGGAAGAGGACTAGATGTCAGCAGAAGATAGGTTGGATGTGGGGAAGAATGAATTTGAATGCGAGGTTAAGCTTGGATTTTCTTATCCTTTTGCTGGGATTTGGGAGCATCTGCTACAAAAGCTTCTACTTGGGACACAAAGTTCTGTCTGGCCCCATATGTGGAATAACCTTATCCTCTCACAGACACCACAATTTCCCCATAGTCTCCAGTCTTGCACACAGTACCTTCTGTTTTGGATGGATAAATGGAGTTGGACCAGTTGGATTAATAGTTAGGGTGGGTTAAGATAATAAAATAATTAGGGTTGAATTGACGTCAGAGGGTGGGTTAAGACCAGGAGTGAAGACAGCTGCTCAGAGCCAGGGCATCATACCATAAAGCAAAGTGGAGAAACAGGCTTGAGGGCAAACATAAGCATTGAGAGTCCCATCATTACCTATTTTCCACTGGCAGGACCTTGGCATCAACCCTTCACCACAAAAGAATGGAAGAACAGCTGAGCATGAGACCTTTGAACACTGTAGCTCCTTTGTTTTTGAATCCATCTACGCTGCTTATTGGCAAGAGGTGAACTCTAAAAGGGAAAACCACCTATGTCAATTTTCAGTGGACTTCTGCCCCTCATCACCTGATGAACATTTTCGGTGGGAATGCTTTGCAAATAAAAATGTTTTCTTTTTGCAGTTGGAAAATACACCCTAAAAAGTAAAGTAAGATTTCAGTCTCTTCTGGTAGCGAATAGAAATACAGGGTATTGCTGCCTTTGAAAATTGAGCCTCTTATTTAACTGTCTAAATACACGTTTAATTTTACTGCTTTTGGCACCTAAGCTTGAAAATTTTCTTCTTACAGATGAAAACAGAACATTATAGAAATTGACCTCCTGCAATTTTTTTTTTCTGCTTTGTGAGAGATTAAAAAAAAAAAAAAAAAAAGAAAAGAGAAAAAAAAAAGTGAAGAGGACCATTTCTCAGCATTTACACCTCTTTTATTCTAACCACTTTGAATCAAAAATCCCTCATGGGTATCAGCTCTGGGACATTCTGGATATACCAAAAAGAGTTTTTTGGGTTGGGTTGGTTTTTTTTTCTTTTTTTCCACAGAGTCAGTTAGCTTGCCCATGGCATGTGGGCAAGTGTTAGTTGAGCTGTTTCCCTCTGGGGTCTTAGTTAGGTTGTGCTGTGAAGGTAACTGTCATGTGGGAGAGAAAGAGGAGCAGAAAAGGGACTCTAAATTTATGGGCAAGACATAAAACCTTAGCAGAATGCTGCTACCACACAGGACGCTGTGCAAAACAGTCTTTTTGGGAGGTCTGTGCTTCCCTAAGCCCTGTTTTCCATCCCACTTCAGGTCTGGGAATGTCACCTTTTCAGCACAGCTCCATCACCCTTCACAGTGACTGTGCTAGCACCTGATGCACTCTTTATAGCACTGTCTGACACATTGACTCTTGCAACTCCAGCCACAGCAGCCCACATGTTTCAACGCAGCAGACAGTTCAATCCCAAGTCCTGCAAACCATCCAGCAACATCTCATCAGGGGTGTACAGAAGATAGAGCAATAGACATTGTTTCTCCGTGCCGTATCTTGTAAAGCTTTTTCTGACATCTACGCTTGCCAGCAAAAATCACTTGTGCCTTAGGCAAAACCATGGGATGGGAGATCCCATCTCCTGAAGGTCAAGCCTTTGGACCCAAGGCAAGACAATTTGTTTCTGCAGCTCACTTTCAGGGCTTTTCCAAGCTGAGATCAGCAGTTCTTTGGGGTAGGCTCTACCCAGTTTTTCAGTGCTGCGCCTAACAAGCCTTTGATCTCAGTGGTTGTCTCTAGACACTGCTGGAATTTGATTATGAAAGCAAGTGCAAAGTAGAAGCGTGGGGTGATTCACATCTGCATCCCTTCAGCCTCTTGCCTTTCCTCCATTTCTTGTGCCATGTGCCTTCCCCAGGGCGCTGCAGGAGACAAGGGGGACCAGCTTTGAGGAGCAGAAGAGCTATCCCTCAGGAGCTATCACTGCACCAGTGGCTCCAGGGTCTCCGTGTGGTGGGTCATCTTTCCAGACAAGCTGTTTGCTTGAGGAAAGCGAGTGAAGCAGGAGGGGTGATGGGGGATGGGGATCTGGTGTTACAGAAATCTGAGGAGGATGCCTTCGTCAGCTTGGATGATAATGGGGAAAACAGAGCGGCCGGGGCTGCCTCTGGTAAATGTGTTCCTGAGGAGTGACGGGTTGCTGTGTCAGTCTGTTGTAGTTGGTTTTGCTCCCAAAGGCTGATTTAATGAAGAAAAATTCAGTAGGGAAAATGAAATGCATACACAAAGGGAAATCCGTTGATGCTGGAGGGGCTGCAAGCATGGTGGGGAGGGAAGATGATGTGGTCCTCAGAAGTGTTTCCACATTTCTGGTTAATTGGACAGGTCCAGGCAGGTGGACTTGGTAACATCATTAATGAGCTGAACTGTGGGGATCTCTGAGGTTCCTCCCACACCACCACCCCTTCAGCCAGGTGATCCTTGGACCTCTGACTCCTTTTCACTACTTTTTGTACAAAGATTTGGTCTTAGGTTGGTGCTTGGCACCTCGTGAAAATGCTGGCCTTGCTCTCCATGAGCACCCAGAGGAGTGAGAAAAACAGCTCACACACACCAGAGACACTCAGCCAGGAATGGTGAGAAGCAAGAATATGTTGGTGTTGTCTGTAATTTTCTCATCTTTCTTTTTCCCCCATTGTTTTCTTCTGGAAGAGGGGAGTGGAGAGAGGAGCAAAGTGAGAGACAAAGTACAAGAGGAGAAGGGAAAGGGAAGGAAAAAAAAAAGAGAGAAAAAGAGAGAGAAGAGAAGAAGAGAAGAGTTTCCAAATCTGCCCTTTCCAATTTTTCCACACATATATGATACCTACCCTCCCTCACCCCCCAGTCCCACTTGCTGGTACATCTTCCCAGCCACAATTTCATGCCTTGAGGAGCATTCTTCCCCCCTTCAGCTCTGCCCACATCTGCCTGCTTGTCCCCAAAGCCAAACCTCCCTCCTTCCATACCCAGTGAATTTCCTGTAATTGCCATAACCTGCTGCCTATTAAAACTGATAGCTCTGTTATCCCTGTTAATAACAACTAATTAGTGAGGCTGTCACAGGGAGTGGTTCTGTAAGGGAAGGCATTTGTCCTTAACTTCACATAAAGGCTCTACTTTAAATCAGAGGAAGGTGCACAGCTTCAAGGGCATTGGCACTTGGTAACTTTTAGTCCCTAGCACTGAAATGAAAACGCTCCCCTGGCTTCTCCTAAAGGAGATGGCTTGACACATTTGCCAAACTAAAACATTCAGTGGAAAGGAGTTACCAAAACTCCTGAGAGGCAGCAAAAACACCCCCAAACAACACCAAGGGCAAAAAAGGAAACTGCAAAAATGCTATCAGGGCAGGAAAACTGGGAGCTGGGGTGGAGAAAGCAGCAGGGTGCAGGCAGCTCTGGGGAGATGTGAGGCAGGCAGGGGAGGATGTGATTAGAAGGTGGAATAAAAAGAGAAAGGACTATTTTTTCTAGACATCGTTGGAACTACCAAAGCCCCTGCGCACCTCAAAAGATTTGTTGAAAGCCAGCAAAGGTTGCCACTGAAGACTGAAGGATTTTTTCAGTTTTGATAATGAAATGTGAACACTTTTCCCACAGTAATTTTTAGCTCGTAAAAACCTGCTTGGTAAAAAGAAAAAAATTACCCATATTTCTCACCATTAATTCTGTGATTTCTTCCATCACCCAAAACCTCCATAAACCAGAACCTGCTTTGTCAGGAGAGGGGAGGAATTGGAAAGGAGATGACTGCTCACTGCAAACCCTGACACGTGTGACTTTGCAATGGGATTACCTGAGACCTCACCCAGGTTCCTGGTTCGGAGAAACACCCTCCCAGAGCAGCTGCAGCAGGAACAGGGACTGAGAAGATGGAGATGTTCGGAGGAAAAGGTAACAAATAAATACACCCCAAAATCTTTTTTTTTTTTTTTTCATGTGAAAAGACCTATTTAGGAATTGTTTCACATCACAGCTAGATGAGAAGTGAGCATCCCTTCCCACGAGACACTGTTGAACTAGAAGAAAACGTACCAACATAACACCCCTTCCATGCTATGGTCCACGCAGAATCAAACCCCCTTGCTCCTGAGCAGAAACAACCCTCCATCATCCATCACAGATGCTTATTGAGTGAAACTCCTGCTTGTGAACAGCAATGAAGACTTTAATTGCTTTGGCAATGGGCTCCTTCACTTTCCAATATTTGACAAAAAAAAAACCCCACCAAATCTTTACGGTTTCTCTTTAACTAGAGCAGCAGCAATTTTGTAAGGTGATGGATGGTCCTGTGGTGACTTTGCTAAGGTGGCCACATGCTGCTGCCAGGTTCTGGAGGTGAATCTGCTGGTTTGGTTCATTTTATTGCTGCTGCCACTTCTGGGGTTTTGGCACCTGGTTTCATTTTGTGAGACAAAAAAAAAAAAAAAAAGGCTGGTCCTAAAAACTTCCTTAATGGATGTTTGGGACCTTGTAAAAGGAAATGGTTGTGTTAAAGGTGCCACAAGGGATGAGCTTTTGGTTCTATCCTTTAATCTTCCCTTTTCTCTTAAAACTGCTGAGGGCAGGTCACCTGCAGCCCATGTTCTCCCTGCCAATTTGGAGGGGGAGGAATATCACATTCAGCAAGGTACATTTCTGATGCTCAAAACAGTGGCCCAAGCATTCAGAAATACTGGTTCATCCCTTTTCTTTGTCAGGCAGTGATTAAACATCCTTGTAACTGTCATTTCTGTTACCACAGCCTGCCTCAGTTTCCCAATTCTAAAAATTCAGTAGTGCCTGGGATAGGTGCCAGGGACGTAAGAATTATTTGAGGATAAGGAGACATTACAAGAAACACATTTTTGCTGGAAGACAAACACATACCAGGCACAACTGTCCTGTTGTTTTTGAAACCTTTCCCTTCCCAAGGTTCTTTGGAGATCTTCCTTTCACCTGTCATTGCTGTCAGCACATACAGATGTTTGCCAAAGAGGCAGATGTTGGCAGTCCCTGCAGATGGTGAGCCAACTGGCAGCAAAGTGTCTCAGTGCCCCGACTCTTCCTTCCTGACATACCTCAGTCTTGCCCTGACTCGTCTCATGGATATGCCTGGTGGTGTGTCTTCCCTGTTAAACATGGAAGACGAGGCTTGGAGCTCAAAATATGTGTCAGGCTGATTGCAGGAGGCGGTCACTGAGATTTTACTTAGGGTCAGAAGGGAGAACTGGGTAGTTTTAGAATCATATTATCTGAGAATGGTTTGGGTTGGAAGGGACATTAAAGATCATGTAGTTCCAACCCCCCTACCATGGGCAGGGACACCTCCCACTAGACCAGGTTGCTCAAAGCCCTGTCCAACCTGGTCTTGAGCACTTCCAGGGATAGAGCATCCACAATCATAGAATCATAGAATTGTCAGGGTTGGAAGGGACCTTAAAGATCATCTCGTTCCAACCCCCCTGTCAATAGCAGGGACACCTCCCACTAGATCAGGTTGCCTGGAGCCCCATCCAGCCTGGTCTTAAAACCTCCAAGGATGGAGCTTCCACCACCTCTCTGGGCAGCCTGTTCCAGTGTCTCACCACCCTCAGGGTGAAGAACTTCCTCCTGATTTCTAATCTGATTCTACCATCTTCCAGTTTGAAGCCATCACCTCTTGTCCTATCAATACAAGCCCTTGTAAAAAGTCCCTCTGCAGCTTTCCTGCAGGCCCCCTTTAAATATTGAAAGGCCACAAGAAGTTCTCCCTGGAGTCTTCTCTCCTTCAAGCTGAACAACCCCATCTCTCTCGCCCTGTCCTCACAGCAGAGGGGTTCCAGCCCTCAGAACATCTTTGTGGCCTCCTCTGGCCCCCCTTCAACAGGTGCCTGGAGCAGATGAGTCCTGTGGTTTGCCTTGTGCTGAGGACCCCAGAGCTGGACACAGTACCTCAGATGGTGTCTCAACAGAGAGGAGTAGGATGCAGCTCTTCTTGTCTCAAGGTATATGTCTATATTTGCTCCCATGAACCACATCTTCTTAGCTCCACTGACTCTGGAGAGCAATGGCTCTGAATAGGTACCTGACTTGAATTTCATCCTCTGGTTTTGTTACAGCAGCTAATCTCTGTAACAAATGGACACCACTTCTAGAAGGTTGTGAGTCCACATAAAAAGACAGCAGCAGCATCATCCATGTTTGATGCTCAGGGCTGTTTGTCCCTGTCCTGCCAGGCTAGTCCCACTGCAGAGACTGTTCCCAAGGTTTGACCCTTGTTCTGGTGCCAGCCTCAAAACACCAGATCACTGCAAAAATGAACAAGCTTATTGCATGACCAGTCCACACAGAACTAGTTAAAAAACAATGAGTCCAACAGGAAAGGGCATTTTCACGGCCACAGTTCCATGGGTGCAGATTTCTAGCACACATTTCCAGATATACAAGCACCCCTCCTTCCAAAAAAACAGAAGATCAGAGGTACTGTCTCAGTTATCAGAATGCAAATGAAGATGGGCTTGTGTTGTGATGGAGTTTTCTGCTCTGAGATCATGGGCAGAAGTTCAGCAGCTGCAGCCAGAAAGCTGTGCCCCACATGGCAGCGGGGAAGGAGAGATTTCCCTGGGAAAAGAAACTTCTCCATCTTATTACAGCCGGATATATGCTTTCAATTGCAGCCTACAACGTGAGTGATTTTAGGTGCTGGGTTTTGATATCATAATGTGCCCTATTTTCCATCTTTCAGGCATGAATAATGGAGTGTTGTGTCTGTGAATGTGCCAGTCTTTCAGGATGCTGGAGGAAGTGCAAATCTCCGGAGCTCTCCCACGACCGTTCTCCTTTCATCTCATTCTGGGGCCAGGCAATTGCTAGAAATGCACTCAGTGGCCAGCAGATTGCTGACAGAGGAGCTGGGCAGGGAGTGGTGTGCAAGTGTGGGGAAGGAGCCAGCCAGCTTCACCCTGCAGCCAGCAACCTGCCTGTGGGACTGTAGCTGGGTTCACATTGTGCAGAAACACCGTGTATAAATCCACAAATGGGTGACAGTGCTGGAAAGCATCAAATCATAGAATTATAGACTGGATTGGGTGGGAAAAGACCTACCAAGGCCATCTAATCCAACCCTACTGCACTGAGCAGGGACATCTGCAACTAGAGCAGGGTGCTCAGAGCCCCGGCCAAACTCACCTGGGATGGTGCCAGAGATGGGACAGCAACCACCTCTCTGGGCAGCCTGGGCCAGGCTCTCACCACCCTCAGCATCAACAGTTTTTTCCTTCTCTCCAGTCTGAATCTCCCTCTTTTAATTTCAAACCATCCCCCCTTGTCCTGTCCCAACAGGCCCTGCTCAAAATTCTGTTCCCGTCTTTCTGACAGGCCCCTTGAAGGACTGAAAGGCCACATCAGGTGGGTTGCACAGGGATGAGGCCAAGGTGCTGAGTTTGGATGTGTTTTGGGCTGTTCTGGAGCCTGGTTTAAGTCTGACCTAGTTATGATACCATCCCTTCCCTGCGCTCAGGAGCATCCCCACTGGGCAATCAAATCTCCAGGCAAGCAGTATTTTTGTGCAAGGGGACAGTCCAAGGGACTCATCTTCTCCAGGCACCCAGGCACTGGCCATTGTTTGGTGTCACTTTTCATCTCTTGTGTCTGACCAATGAGAAACTTCTCAGAGAATCTAAGGTGACCAATATCCTTGGGTTAGGGAAGAACTGGGATGTATGAGTTGGAGTGACCACTTCCTTGAGTGTTCTTCTTCAAAGCTGAAAAAAGTGATTTTATGCTAATCTGGAGGGTCACCAGTCTGCCAGAAAAGTCCTGATTCCAAGAATCATAGAATCTTTGACATGCAAACATGTCACAGAGAGCTCCATGCAATGGCAGTTTATAGCTTGGTTGTCCTTCTATTTGCATATTGCCCATGGCCACATTTCTCCAGCATCAGGGTGAGGAACATTGCAACCACATCTCAACTCTACACTTGGGAGAGATTAATCTACTTTTTGACAGTCTTGGGATACTATTAAACAGCAGGGAACCAACTTTCATTTGGATTTGGGAGGGATCATCTTCTGCACGTGGTGTCCTTGTCTGGCCTCAATCTGGCCTCCAGCCATTGCAGTTTGACTATCCTAGTGCCTGTGGCAGGGAGAAGCTAAAGCAAACCAACAAGACCATCACAGAGCAGTCAATCTTCTCATGTACTCTACTCTTGTTGCTTATCCTGTCCTCCCTTTTGCTAACCAGCAATGAAAAATAATTAAATAAAAATAAAAATAAAAATAAAAATAAAAATAAAAATACTGCTGCACAGGTTGGATTTCTCCAGATTTGGATGTTCTGATGCCTCTGATGCTTTTTGAAGACATCACTGGATAGGAGGGAAGTGTTTCCAGTAGAATTGAGATCCAGGCTTTGAATCAGGTTACATTTCGAAGTGCTTAGATCTTGCCTTGGATTAGAAGGAATTTGGATCTGCCCTTGGCAGCTGTCTCCACAATTTGGAGAATCCAGAGCCAGAAATTTGCATTGATTTCAAATCTTTTTTTCATGACTCTTCGAGGCCTTGATGTTAGCATAATCCATTGATTCGTTATCTCAAACAATTTAAGTACAGCCCAGAGGCAGGTTTGAAGTGAAACTTTTGAGAACCTTTCCAAGTTTCCTAAGATATGCCAAAATTTTGACCTTACCAGCCTTTAAGGCAAGGTAAGGCTGGCAAATGTTTTGTTCTTTCCTGAAAATAGAGATAAAATCAAGCCAGAAAAGCTTCTGCTCTTTCAAGGATAAAAAAATAAACCTTTCACTGAACCCAGTGTTTTGTGAGGTTTTGGCAAAAAGCTTCCCAGAGTTCAGTCTTCAATGAGAAATGTGAGCATTTTCAAAGGAAGCAGACACTTTCTACACACAATAAATAAATAAAATAAAATTAATTCACTCCCCTCAAATCACTCCTAAAAATGGTGTAATTGCAAATGTTTTAACAGCTCCCTCCTGGATACAATGCTACTTTTTAGCATACTGAATCATCTTCTAGGAGAAATCCCACCAAACCCAGCTTTTTCTTAAATCCTTGCTGTCCAGACTTCTTCATCTGAATCAAGTGATTGATGGACATCACAGCTACTGCCATTCACACTTCGGTAGCTCACAGCATCATGCACTATGATCACTCCCTTTGGCACTTCACGCTTTCCGCAAAACCAATGCCCAGATAATTGTTCCTTTGTTGGCTTCCCATCTGGCTGCTGGGCCAAATATGTCTGTATTGCTTCTGAAACCCCTCCTGGAAGATGACTCATTGTATTAGTACTTCAGAGAGTGCTTTCCAGTTTATTAGAAGGGAATCTTCCATTTCATTAACCAGGAATTCTTTCCGTCTTTGGATTTTTTTAAGCATCGTAGCATCCTAGATCTTACCCTGCACTCTCCAATTTGTGTTGCCAAAAAACACTCCCATAGTGAAGGAAAACGTTATTTTCAAGGCCTGTATTCTCCCACATCTTCTAAAATTACGTGTTATTATGGCTTTCCTTCAGGGAAGCATTTGAGAATATTCTTTGCTTCCAATCACAATTATAAAATATCCCCTTGGAGTTCATCTTCCCCCCGGGCTGGAGGATAGGAGCACAGAAACACAGCTTCCTACCCCAGAATTTCATCAGCCATGGTTATTTTCTACCTACTCCAGGAAGCCAAACATGAGTAGAGAAGGATGTCAGCAGGAGATCTGCAGAGTTATTATTCCTTCCTTGTACTCCTAAAGATCCTTCTGTCGTTCAAAGGGAAAGGAGCTTGGGTCTCCCCCTGGTCCTCACAGGACATCATTTATTGGAGGGTCTGATTCTCTGGCACCATTCTCTGGACTAATTGTGGGTTTCTTCAAAATCTCTGGTTCCCATGAGAAGGGTCTTCCTTCTGCTTAATTCTGCCACTTGTTTTCCAGCCTTGTCAAGATGCATGCTCATAAGAAAAAGCCAGCAGATACTCCTATGTTCACTTAGCTCAGTGTCCTATCTAACCCAGCTGTTCAATCCAGCATTTCCCAGACACAACCCATAATGCCTGGCCAGACTAAACCATGTGGTCTAGAGGCATTGGTTTTCCTTCCGAAATGGGAAATCCTTGGGTCAATGGAGAAGGTGACTCCCTTCTGTGAGATGGTTTATGATTTCCACATGTTCCAGGGCAGCATTTCCTAAGGTCCTGCCTGGAGCTGTGTGTTCAGTTCCCCATGGGGTCATATCTCATGGTCAACAGATACAGCTGTCTAAGAATATAGTTACACTAATATTTTTGGTTTATTAATGCTTCTATTTCACCCATACTGGAAAATACAGGATTATCTGTTTGTCTTATACTCTCTTTTATCTAGAAAATGGTAGACCCACATAGATCTTCCTAGGAAGCCAGAGCTTGCAGCTTGCAGAGTGCTCTTGGTGCACACACAGTTTACCCAGTCCTTTTCCACCCCAGAAGCCAGCATTATGGTCAGGGCTCTCATATTTGCAGGGTCAGTCCACAGCTATGCCAACAGACAGATATGTTCAAGAGTTCCTGTGATTCAAGAGGAGAGTCCAGAGAAGCTCTAGGTGCATCTCATCTCAAAGCTACCCTTTCTGTTTCTTCTAAGCGGAGCAGACATAATAACTGGAGCCTTGTGAATCTCCAAGCCAAATCCTCTTACAAATACTGAAGTCTGTGTGAGGTTTTACGTGACCTTTCCCTACCATCACCCCCATCCACTTTCTGCAGCTTGGAGGATCTTCTCAGCCATACTGAGTCCAATCAGCTGTATTGATCTTGTCTTGCTCCATGGATGGAGTGGAGGCAGCCTCCATCACCTCTGCAAACCCAGCTTTACCCCCACCAGAGGCTCTATCATCCCACTACATGACCCTGAAAAAGGAGGACTCCTGTACTTTATGGTGGTGTTGAAGAAAGACCTGCTGCAGTAAACAAGTTGCTTGCCCTCAAACTTCAACAGTACCAGTTGACCCCAGTTGACTCCATCTTCCTATTTATCTGGATTTTATTCTGCCTGACTCTCCATCTCCCTCCCTTCATTCCTGGGGAGCAATAAATTAGGATTCAGTGTTGTCTGTATAATGAGAACCTTAGGCCTTGCTTCTTGTCTGGCATGAATGAATGTATATCCACCATCTCTACTGGAGTCAATATGCACTTGGGGTGAGCACCAACCCCCCTTCCCCCTGGACCATTTTAGTCCTCTCTGTAATGCTGTAAAATAAAATGCACATGTAAAAAGATGTCTTTCTTTCTTTCTTTCTCTCTTTTTTCCCCGACAGACATTACAGAAGAACAATTTCCCCAAAGTGCTGTCTAGAAGGAGTACAAAGTATGGCTTGATTAGTTTTCAAGCTTTTTCTTTTTCTTTTTTTTTTTTTTTTTTTTGCTTATAGTTTGGTTTTGGTTTTGGTTTTGTTTGTTGTTTTTTGTTTTGTTTTGTTTTGTTTTTTTCTGGTGGTGCAGCCACCCAGAGATCAGGAGAGCAAGGGTGGGACACTTTGCAGCTCACAGCCTCAGCACAGAGAATTTCTGCCTGCTTATCTGCTCTCTTGACTCCAAAGATCCTCTTTTGTTGTGCTTTCCCCACTGGGACTGCAGAAGCAACTGTTTTCTTAATGGTATTTCTTAGGTTGTTGCTTTTGAGTTTGGGTTTGGAGGTTTTTTTGTTTGCTTGCTTTTGTTGTTTGTCTGTATGTTGGGGTTTTTTTGTTTTGTTTCCCTTTCTGTCTTTTGATATATATAAAAATGGTGTTCGTAGAGGGGGAGAGGTGTTGAGCATAGATTCATTGCTGAGCTGACAGGACATAGAACAGAGTCCTCTCAGGAGAATACACATGTGTCCAGGAAGGAAATCCCAGCTTGTTCAAATTTCAGTGCTAAGAGCCCCAACATATGTCTGAGTCTTCAAGGGAGATTTACAGCAGAGATTTGCACTGGGGTGGCTGGAAATCTTCTCTTTCCACTTTCCTACTACCACTGCTGAGAGCCACCAGCTCCCCATTCGTGTGATGGAGGAAGCATTTACACCATTGCCTCTCAAAGGCAACATGCCAGATTCTGCTTTGGACCAAGTCCACCTCTAGAAAACTATCACAAAAAAACCTGTATCTGGTGTCAGCAGGACATCTCGAGCTCCTTGAGTCCTGTCAATAGACTGAGGTCTTGTAGAGCTCAACACTGAAGTCTGTCCTGTGGTGGAATATACTGAGCAAGACTGAGGCAATGTCCAGGGCCAGAAAAGCTGAGACAGCACATAAAACATGTCCTGAGTGCCTGAAAGCCAGGCTGGGTTGTGTTGTTGAACTGTATGAACATGAGAGTACAAAGGTTCAAGGTCACAAGATGTGAACATCTTTCCCCAGACAAACACATCCCTCTGTAAAGAAATCTCTGTTTGAGAACAAACCCCACTTTCTCTCTTTGTTTACAACCACAAAGACCACAACTTTCATCCATGGGGGGCATTGCCCCATCTCTTTCTTATGGTTGAGTGGGGTTTTTTTTCTACCTTTAGAATAGACAAAGTCTGTTGCCTGATGTGGATTCTCTGGTGTCTAACACAGGAGCCTGTGTTTCACTTGTCCTGTCTGAGGTTATGGGTATCTCTCCCCAACCTTGATGCTTTTCTTTGACTTAGCTCTAAGAACTCTCCCTCTGCTTTGAAATTGGTTGAAATGGATAGATTCAGAAGTTGCTGGGAGGAGGAGGAGGAAGGAAAAAACTTAGATATAACCCTACTTCTTTAATGAAAAGGTGGTGGGTGAATCTGTCTGTGTCAGTTCAGAGTGGACAACACAAAGGCAATGGAAATCTGCAAGGAAGATGTCCCACATTCATAAATTACATCAGATCAGAATTAAAATATTTTGTCTACTTTTCTAGTAGGGATTTTGGATGTCATCTGCCCATCAGATTCTGGGCCAGACTCTGCAGGTCAATTTGCAGGTCGTGGAAGGAAGCGTAGACAAATCAACCATGCACTTGTGAGCCTATTTAACTAGAAGCTACAAATCCTGGGAGGCACTGGTCACTGTGTTAGCATAAGACACTCCAAGGGAGCAAATTCTGTTCCTTTTCTGTGCTCACTGCCCAATTCCCAGGAGAGAAAACCCAGGAGAATGGAATCAGATGAAGTGTTATGGGCAGAGATGCTCTCAGAGAGCTAACGGGAGCTGAGCTCTTTCCTCCTCTATGCTTCTGCTGCTGTGGAAAGAGAACAAGCTGTCAGTGTCACAGTGTCATGCTCATTACAGTGACCCCAAGGCTCCTTGCTCATTGCCTTAACCCTTACACATCCAGCATCTTGACCCAGCACTGTCTCCAGCCCTTCCCATCTTCCAAGGACTGATGTGCTTCCAGCTAATACCATAGCAGAGTCGAGGAGGTTCTGCTCCCCCTCTACTCTGCACTGGTGAGACCTCACCTGGAGTATTGCATCCAGTTCTGGGCTCCCCAG
>JANHGN010002964.1:0-38048 GCA_024605025.1 Megaceryle maxima | reverse complement strand
AAACTGACCAAAGGAATATTCCATACCATATGATGTCAGATGAGCTATAAAAGCTAGGAAAAGGAGGGGGGGTGGGGCATCGGCTTGCCCTCTGAGCAAGCACTACACATTTGGAGCCCTGCTTCCCGAAAAGTGCCAGACATTGGCTGCTAATGGGAAGTAGAGATTAAATCTTTGTTTTCTTTTGCTTCCGTGCGTGGCATTGCTTTGCTTCTTCATTAAACTGCTTTTGTCTTAGCCTACTTGTTTCATCTCATTTTCTTCCCCCTGGTCCAGCTGAGGGGGGGAAGTGATAGAGCGGCTGCGTGGGCACCTGGCATCCAGCAAAGATCAAACCACCGCACCCATATTCCCTGTTCTTCCATCCTCTTCAGACAGAAGTGTTGCTAATGCTCTGGAGACAGAGGAAAGAATGATGTTTCATCAGTGGATTTAAAAATATTTTCTAAGAATTAATGTGTTTATCCTTGCAAAAGGCCGTTTTCTAGGTAGGGAAGGTAAGTGGCATCATTCAATAAAGTGTCACAGCCGGTAAAGGATTGCAGGAGGCTTGATAACCAGTAGATCATTAAATACAGCAAATGGGACAGTTTTCACCAATAATGCAAGCCTTGGGCAAACTCACGTAAGTGAAGAATGACACATAAACTCTCTGTTTGACAGTCAAATAAAGAAACCACATCCGTCATTCTGCTGATGAGTCTCACCAGTTGATTATCACCCAATAAAATGTAAGAGTATATTGATTCATTCATATTCATTGACTAAGCCTTCGGAAAATCAACTTCTTCTGCTGGAATAATGCATGTGCAAGTCACATAATGCCAAATATGCCACTCTTCTGTCCCAATGGAGGCAGCTTATGCTTGGATCCCCACTTCTCTTTTTTTTTTTCCCCACTGGGGCTATCTTGCCTGCCCTCCCCTCTTGGTTTCACAGAAAACAATTACTCTATAATTCCCTAACTCTACATGTAATCCTTTTGCTCATCTCACTTCTCTCATCATCTTGGTCTCAACTCTAATCCTTTCCACAAATACACACACATACAGTCTGCATAGGCCAAGGGTTTTTGAGACATGTGATAACCACAGGAATGTCAGTAAATCTCAGATTTTGCACACATCTCAGGCACCCTTGTAAATTTCAACTTGGAGGATTTCACCAAGAACTCCAGATTTGTGAGAGCAGCACACAGAAGTTTTAAGGTCACAAGGTATTGGCGTAGAAGGGATGTTGAAGTACACCACCCTTCAGAAAGTATCCCCAAATTGAATCCTCTCTGTAATAATCCTGCTTAAAATAGTTCCCATCAACTGTTTAGACTGCTTGAGCCATTAATCCTGCTGGAAGGCTCTTCCAGAATCTCACTCCTCCAACAGCTATACACCTTACATAGCCCAGATCAATTTGTTCATGGCCATTACTGGTTTTGGTTTTCATTCCTACAAAGGCAGAGGTTGGTACTGAGTTTTTACTTACCTTAATCACTTAATTATCTTAATTTCTGTAAGACTCAACCCTGGCATAGCTGAACGCTCTCGCAATAATGAAAGCTATAGTACTGAGAGATGAAAAAGGTATTCTGCCCTTACAGGCTTAACATGTACGACAGGGACTGATGTGAATTTACACAGTGAAAACACCAGTAAGACAATACAGCCCAGCAGTTAATTCATGGGAGCATACCTAGAATATAGCCTGGTGGGCAAGCTTAAGGTTTCTAGGTGAGAATCTAAGGTTACTTAAGTCCAGCATGTTGCTGAAAGCTGAAGTGCAGATCACTGCTGTGTTGGTGTCTGTGTTGCATCCTTCACAGAAAGCTTTGTGCTGGAGCTGGAAATTCTTATTATATCCTTGAGCAAACTGTCATCACAGAACATACAGAACCCTAAAGAAGACCAAAGGAAAATCTGTAATGTACTAGGAAACACTTTGGACTCTCACTGCATAGCTTTATCACCTACAGCAGCACGGCTCCCATCTCCCTCTCAGTGCTACTTCTTTGACTGAATGGTACATCTCACACTAGCCCTCTGAACAACCCCTGTGGTTTGGCACCACACGCAAACACTTAGCCAGGGACTATTCAAACCCACTTGTGTTCAGTCAATGAACAGGGAAGAAGACAGGTATATTTATTCTCTCTGCTCCAAAAGCTACAGAGAGTGCACAGTCCTTCAATGCTGAGGCATAAGCATTTGTGAGTCCATGTTTATTTAATAACTCAGATTGTTTTTTGAAATTGTGCAATTCAGCCTGTGGAAATTTCCTTGTTTGCATAATTCTGTCATGTTGATATTGCTGGGGTTAAACTCAAAACAAAATGTTGCACGATTATGATTTTCAAACTGAAAAATCTCTTGGTAGAAATAGGGGGGTGATTTCTACTTTTTTTTTAAAGTTGACTTCCAGTAATGCTTGGAGGTCATCTGGAGTTGAACAATTTGCAGTCACAAGTCATGCTCTTATGAGCATAAGCAACACAATTCCCAGAGTCTTAGACATAACAGCTCAAATGGTATTTAGAAGTTCTGGCTCATCCACTCCCAGATTTCCTGAATGCTGGTTTAACACATGCTAGGAAAACCTACATTAGTAGTGCTGGACTAAAGAAGTTCAGTTCCACCATTCTTCTCCTTCCTGTCCAGAATCTCTGCACAAAAGTCCATCCTTAACCCCTAAGGCAGGGACTACAGAGCTCTTTGTGGGCTGCTGCTTGCCAGCAGCTAAAGCATCATTGTGATTTTCATGGGAAATCTGACCGATCTGTTGTCATGGTTGTTGTGCCTCCTTTGTGCGTCTTTTCTTCCTTCCTGCAGTTAATGTTGTGGCATTAAGCTGCACAGCCACACTACTGGCAACATGATGGCAAGCAGACTTTGATTTTACTTATTTTGCTATATCAGAATAGTTTAGTCTTTTCCGATCAGGGCCATGAATCTGTAGCTGCTAATGATATAAACAGGCCCAGTAATGGTGGATTAAAAAAGAAAGAAGAAGGAAATGTCAGAGACCTGTACTTTTAAAATACTCTTGCCTTTTCAAATAGTTAACAGAAAAGAGCTATTTCTAACTGGCAAGTTTTCATTAGTCAATGGTACGTCACCAACGGCCTTTTCCAGGAAATGTGTAATCAGGGCACTCCCTCGACTCATACTGGATTTAAAAATAATAATCATTATTTTACATGACTAACTTCCTTAGAAAGGAAATTTCCCTAAGAAAAATATCACTTTGTGTCTCCTACAGTTTTTCAGAGGTATAAGCAAGTGTCAGCGTGAGGAGTGATCACTTCTCTTCACCTGCTTCAGAAGGGCTAATGGTGCATCCCCAGAAACATTTAAACCAGACGTTAGTCTAGCTAGGCAGAGTTGAATCACTGACACGTGTAAAAGGGACAAGGGAAATTCAGGTGATTATGGTTTCGAGTATTGTAGCTTTTGGGCTGTGTGTTTTGAGACTACTCTTTTCAGTTGAAGTGAGCCTGCCACAACTCCTGCCATCCTGCTACACTGAAGAGACGTTCTCTGACAAGGACAAATATTTCATTTTCAAATTCTAGTTTGTGGATTTTGGGGAGTCTTTTGAACAATGTCATAAGAGGTTTTGAAAGACAATAAAAAAAGTAAGCCTACTGTCAATACGCCTTGCTTAGCTGTACACTGTCTGACACCTACTCTGGAAAAAAATTTAAAAGAGCAGCACTGAAAAAAACTCAAATTACCACAGACTATAAAGAGTCTGACTTTGCCTATCTTGTCTGTGCCTTATGCTGCATTTTAATTCAGGTCTTCATTACCGAAAAAAAATAACAAAACAGTGCACTGATTCACTGTTATCCACACTTTACTAAAGTGAGGTACATGGGGAATTACATCTTTTTTCACCCTTTCACTTCTGGTAACATTTGATAAAATACTGAGAGACAGATTTCCTAGAGAAAATCGTTCAGCAGTTAAGGAGTTAAGCACTTTCATATACGATCAGGCATAGGAATTGAAAACCCCTAAATAGGGGTTGTGTGAGAAAGGAAATTCGTGTCCGTAATTTTCACTTTCAACCTCAGGGCTCTCCATGCCAATCCACTTTCTCATGGGAAGAAAAGGCAGCTGGTGTAGAGCTGTCTGATGCCATGTTGAAATGCTGTCATAGTGACAGCCTGGGCAACACACCAACTAGCACTGCTACACACGTAATTCTCCCCTCCTCTGGATCCCCAGGAGATGAACCTATCTCAAAGTTAGGCTCTCCCAAGGTTGACTGGAAAGCTTTATTTCATTCTTAATTGAATAACACCCTCAACACAAACATATAGATATTTAGAGGAAGTTAAACACAGACAGAGTGTTTACATTTTTTTCCTGTTAACATTCCTTGTTGCAATAAATCTGTGATTGTAAATTGCAATGAGGTGAAAAAAAAACAAAAAAAACCCCAAAACCCTGAAGCATTTGAAATGATCAGGGTGAGATCCAGCTTTATAAAATACCAGTTACTTTCCTGACAGCCTGAGAGTCAGGGTAGTAGAAGAATCCAAAGAATGGCTACCTCGAAATGAGTTTTGGCTCACATATTCCTTCCCCAACTCTTCCGACACCAAATCTGCTGAGTTTTCAAAAACATTGCACATACTTCATGCAGCAACTGTAGGAGAAGCAGACAGTGTAGCAGTAGAGATGCCTGCGAATACTTGATATAAGCACTCCACAAGCAGAGATTTAGACTGGACCAAGTCAGTGTAATTCAGAAGATGGAAACTTAGCTTGGTCAAACAAAAACAGAGTCTGAGTGCCAGCCTCCTACAGGCAAGGTTTAACTGTCTCACAAGGGAAGTCACAGAAATTCCACCAAAGCAGACAAGCATATAACAAAATAGACTGTTCTGGGGTTGGGACAGGCCCTATACCACTCACCATCTCCAGCTTTCTCATTTCAAGCAGAAATACATGCTACGTGGTGGGACAGAGCTCAAGATAAGGCCCAAGAATGTCACTGGCAAGAGCCAGGGTAGTAAAAACCCACCCTACCTCACCTCTCCAGTCTTTTTTTCATCCTCAAAGACCTTGCATTGTAGGAGTTATTCCTATGATAGGAATAATGGCCTATAATTTATTTAAACTCCATCACTGCTAGTTTTTAGCTAATTAGAGAAATCCCTATTGACCCACTATTGCCAGAAGTGAAATATAAGATTTACATCTTCCACCAACCCAGCAAGAACATCTACTAGGAATCTCTGGGCTTTCCATGTGGAAGTAGGAACAATACCCTTACAGATCAGTCGTGCAGTTGTGATTTTCATGTCCTTTTTCTAACTCATTTCCTTCCAGTGCTCTTTTGATATCACGCCAAGAACAAACAGTGTGTTTTTAAAGCAATAAAAAACCCGCACAAATTAAGTGTCCTTCCACCCTCATTTTACTGGAACTCACTATCATTAAGCTGAACAGTGAGCTTGGAGTGGCACCTGATTAACAATGCAAACTTCTGCTACATAAAAAAAAACCAGCAACTCGGTGAACTGTTCTGTCCTACGTGCAAACAACTGTGCTCCCACTCAGATTTCCTCCTGGTGTGGCTACAGCTGCTGCCATTGCAGGATGTTACCTAGATTTCAGTTCTGAGTAGATAAGAAGTAATTCTGGTTAGTTTTCACTTAAAAGAAAAACGAAAGGTGACAGAAATGAGCTACATGTTCTCTGGGGGGAAAGATGAGATATTGGGAGTTCACAGTTTGGGAAGGAGGGATGGCAAATCCCAGAACTGATTGAGGCTACGTGCAGTGCACAGAGAGAGGTCCACATCACCCTAGCCTAAGAAAAAGGCAGGGAAGGAAGATGCAATAAAGTTTTTTTACAAGGAGATCAGCTGAACAAAATACATTACTGAGGGCAGACGGAGGAGCAACTTGTGCAAGTAGTATGTGGTGTGTCAATTTGGATCATTAATTTAATGCTATCAAAAGGTGGTGACAGAAAGTCTTGAGCCCAGAGTTCGCCCACCCTTTATAGTAAGATTGGCTGGTACACTTCTGGGTGCCTCACAGCTCAACAAAATGAAGCAGGCTGAACAGTAAGTCTGTCAAACGTCAAGGCCTGTCAAAGGCCCCATCCAAGATACTGTCATCCACATTAGGCACATGCTAACAATTAATCTTCTAAGCCCTTCCAAGCTGAACAGCCACTGTCTCTGGCATGGAAGTTGTTTCTGAGAGACAACCCTCAATTCCAAATCTACCTCTACAAGCTCTGGTGCTGCAAGTAAAAATTACCAGGTGTCTTACAAAAAAGATCTAAAACAGAGTAGGTATTTCCATACTGTTCTCTGCTGATCTATACCTTTTCTACAGGCCCTTCTCAAAATGAGTACTACACACATCTATATTCAGCATTGCCATTTGAATGTTTCCACACAACTTCCATTGGTTGAAGGAAGAGAGCACCTCAAAAGGCAAGTCATGGTGAGGATCTTTCTGCTCTGAACTGTTGGCAACAGACTTTTTAACAAGGCCCGTTGTGATAAGGAAAGGGGTGATGCTTTTAAACAAGAAGAGGAAGATTTAGATTAGAGAGAAGGAAGACAGTTTTTACACTGAGGGTTGTAAGAGCCTGGCCCAGGTTGCCCACCAAGGTGGTCATTGCCCCATCCCTGGAACTATTCCAGGTGAAGTTGGTTGGGGCTCTGGGCAACCTGCTCTGGTTGCAGATGTTCCTGCTCCCTGCAGGGGGGGATGGACTAGATGACCTTGAAGGGTCAACCCAAACCATTCTGTGATTCTGTGTTTAGCTGTCAACTCAGTCTGGCCCAATGATACAGCTGAATGAAGAAGAGAATCTAGTAACACAGAGAGGAGTCCGTTTCTCTGAGCACCTCCTGTATATATGTTGGCATGTCCCTAGTACAGGCTTCTCAGAAGAGACCCTTACTTTCATTTAAGCCAAATCTCTTTGGACCACTGTAAAAGCCCCCTGCACACAGTAGATTGTCAGATTTACCTTCAGAGTGCTGTCATGCCTCGTGGGCATGTGCTGTGGGGTGGTATGCCAGTCACAGCAAAGAGAAGGTAAAAACCACCACACCTATAAAAAAAATATTGTATATACACAATGGTGCAGACAGATATTTTACTTTGGGGTCCTTTCTATGGGACTTCTGAACCCTGTGAATCACCTTTTCTAGCTTCTTTATGCAGGCCAGAAATCTGCTTTAAAAAATACAAATTCTCTTTTTTTTTTTTCATTGTCCTAGGACTCAAACAGATGCATTTTTAGGAAAAACTTCCCCAAACTGCAACACTTGCTATAAAACCATGCAATATTCTACTGGCAATTTGAGCGTTTCAAAAATCCCAAGAAACTCTTTAAGCAATGGAAAGGGGTAAGGCCTCCTTGGCAGAACAAGGCACATAACGCACACCAATTCAGAAGACTTGCAAAGCATTAAAGCAGCTTTAATTGCCAGCCAAATAGGAGGTAGGGAATAAAAGGCCTTCTCTCATGGGAGAAAAGAAAACGCTGATGGCACACTTGCAGCAGTACACATCAGATCACACTGTGGAGCGAGGTTACTGGGAGTAGAATGAGCCGTCAAGTTTTCAGACACTACGGTGGAGACAGAGAAAGGTGACGCAAACTCTTGCTTTTTTGTTCCCCCAGCCCCATGCTGCCTGAAATTTTATCTTCCATCTGCAGGCACAATGTTTTTGGCAACCCCAGGAGTCTAATCGAAGCTCTTCACCCAGTTTACCTGAGCTTACAGCTACAGGCATCCCTCGGGACACAGAGACCCACAAGCGCTTGCTTTCACTTGTCAACAGATTGGGATGGTGAGGAGCTGGGAAATACCATGAACTGGTTTGTGCCTATTGAAAACTCAGCTGTAACAGCCTGAGCTCTCTCGGGATGTCCTCCCTCCATTGTGTCTTGGCTGGGATGGAGTAAAGGTCCCTTTTTCCTCTTATTTGACAGGAAATAGCTATCTGCAACCCTTCCTCCCAGCTATTTTCGTGACCATGCCAAGACATTCCTTATTACAGGCACTGACTTAAACTCTGTTGATACCCTAAATTTCTACCTGCCACAGTGGCACCAGCAGCCATGGCTCCCAGTTTTCAGGGCAGCCACACGCCATTTCTACAGCTTACATCTGGGGCCCTCGCTGTGCCCACCAGCATAGCAGGGCTTAGAACAGAGCTGCTTGCTCCATGGGGAAAGAAGTACACTCAGCAAACCATTTCCAGCATCACACTGCTTTGCCTGTTGGTTAGAGGGGGCTACAAAAGATAGATGAGAGGGCAACAAATAGCAGTGGAGGGGGAAGTGGGAGGGAGGGTAGGAAAGTGAGACATACTGGGAGGAAGGCAGGGGGGAAGGATATGCTCCACTATGAAGAATCCTGTCAGGATGCAATTTATTTTCATTCTGCGCGGGAGTATAATGGTGCGCTGCCTGAGCTCTCTCAATAGCTGTTTTGAAGCGAACCAGGCTGGTATGTCTTTAATTTATCATTTCATTATGAAACGGTTTCCCTTCCAAGAAGCCTTCAAGTCAGGAAGCTCTGTCTGCCCACACAGGAAATTCCTTTGCAGCAACTTCCCCAAAAAGGAAATTTCCCTCAGAAGTGAGCCCAGCTCATGCCTTTGAGCAGAGCTGTTTGAAGAGACTCTGGCATGCAAACACCCCTGCTTGCTGAATGCAGCCGGCATGCTGGGATCAGTGGCTCTGCCCTCGCACAGCCGTGCAGAGACCCCGCTGCACCCGGCTTTTATCCTGCTTCCCCTCCCCAAAGACAGCCAGGAGCATTCAGAGAAGAGGAGTTGCTGACCTTTCTTACCAGTAAAAGAAAAAAAAAAGATCTCTATTCAGGAGAGAAGTACAGGACACACAGAGAGCTGAGAAAGAGCTGAGGAAGAGGAAGGGGAGCTGTAGAAAAGCTTCCCAAAAGACTCTAATCCCCTACTTGGAAACCAGGGGAAAAACCTGCACCACATCTTAGATCTCTTGTGATGGCACACCAGATACTGCACTCTGTCCCTTACACGCACTACGGGTTTTAGACTCTCAAGCAAAGGAGAAGGGAGGGGACAATCTACAGAGGGCAGGGGGGAACCACATTTACAAAAATGAATCTCACAGACATCTTGTGAATCATTAAATGGGGGAGAGCCAAGAACATCCAGGCCAGAGTGAACAACAACATACAGTGTTTTATGAAGCACATTAGGAAAAGGGACACAACAGAAGCACTGTCGGACTTCCAGTTTGTTTTTAATTTACTACTTCAAATTGCAAGTAATATTGAACAATATTTATATTTTGTTTTAATGACTACACCCAGAAAAACCAAACTGTTGTTTGGGGCAAGAAAGGAAGCAGAACTGAAATCAACAGCAGGAGAAAGAAAGCAACCCTTTGAGGGCACATGGGAGAAACAAATGCTAGGAATAACGAAATCTCATACGGGGGTGATAACAATCCACTGGAGGCCTGTACACAACGGAGAGACTCTCCACGTTGTGTCCCCCCCCAGTCTCAACTCCAAAACGTGTTTTTCCAACACTTGATGGGGGAGATGTGGTCCTTGAAGCTGAAGCTCCAGCAGGTGGCTGCCTGCCCTCTTCTCCCATTCCCTCCTTCACCAGATAGCTTTGCCCTGTTCTCTCGCCAGCTCGTTTACATGATTTTTTTTTTCTTCTTCTATTGCTGCCCTTGGCATTACATTCAGTGAGTCAGTCAGCTGCTGTGTAAAGACTTTTGTCAGAACTGCTTAAAGGCAAATCCCCCCCTCTTAACTTTTATCCGTGGCCTCTAGCTGATGAGTTAGTTAGCACCTAAAAAAGCATATGCATACTGAATATGTATCTGCTTGGATGGCATCCACACTGCTGTCAAACCACTGGAGATGGTGGTGAGATGGGGTAAAGCACAAACACTGCCATACTAGTAGAGATCCCTGACCCCTCTAGCCAAATGTCTCCAGCACTGGCTGCAAAAGCAGAAGGTGTAAGGAGTGAGACAACATTAAGCAATCCCTTCTATAATATATATCGCTTACCTCAGTCTCTGGTAATCTGTGGTTTAAGGATGTCATGAGCTACGGTTGCTTGCAGCAGGCTACTGCTTCCATACTGACCAAATGCCCTACCCTTCTCTCCACAGGTTTATCTGATTCCTCCGAGAGATCCATTTACACTTTCAGCCATTAATACATCTTCCTGCAATGATTTCTTTTATATACTGATGCATCCACATTTTTGTTTCATTTCAGACATGTTGCTCAGTGATTTAACTCAGATCTCTGGATTTCTGCGAGGAACTGTGACTAACCATTCCCCGTTCACCTTCTCCATACCAAGTGTGATTTCACAGACATATGGTAACATTCTCCCTGTCCATTCCATTACAAAACTACCTTTTCCTCAAACTACAGAGTCCTATCCCCTCCTCTAGTCTCCTGGGAATGAGAAAACAGGGGAAGTAGCCTGTTCTAGCTAGGCCCCCTGTCATATTAAAAATGACTGTGTGGAGGAGACCACCACACCCTGAGTGTGACTGAGTCTGAATGATCTCAAGGTGTTAAGAAACTTCTGTAGAAGTTCACAAGCTTCAACAAGACTGTGTCAGAACTTCCATTTCCTAACAATTTTGGTGCAAAATCATTAAATCAATGCAGAGCTGCTAAAAAATTTGAAACTGGTGACTGATTTTTGACAAATATCTTTGCTTAACTCTACAGTCAAGGGACATTTGCAGGTTTTGCTATAAAACCACATGAAAAAGTCATGAGCTACTCACATCAACAATTGTTTTCTGCTGAACAACCACAACATCCTTCTGGACGAGATTTCCCTGTACTATGGTCCCATATGAATGAGTTACTGTCTCTCAAAAAGAATTGAGAAAATATGATTTAAATAAGAATCATTTACTTTCATCCCAATTCTGAGTGACACTGGGAGCAGTTAATTTAGTAGACGACCGTAACTTCAAACAGTACAGACACGCTGGGACTTTTATTCATACAGAGAAAGATGATGTCCCTGCTCTTCCAGTTGTCAGATTCTATTAAAGTGCGGCTGTCCTGAGGCTCAAATTATACAACGTATATATGTAATTTAGAGCTGGTTAAGAGACAGGTTTTGTCCCACTAACTGCATTTTTACAGCTTTTACACTGTTGTTATATCAACTTATAAAACTCTACTGTAAAAATGCTTCAGAGTAGGGGCCCAGTCATTACAGGATAAAATTATCAGTGTGAGCTACCTTTATTCACAATAGGCTACCCCACTCTGATCAGCTGTTTCCAAAGAGGTGCCGAGGCTGTTCGTGGATCAGCCTTTACACAGCCTTCACTCAGTCTCTGGGAAGTGGCCCACAGAGTGGACCTTTGCAAGAAAGCATTAAATGCAGCTAAATGACCCCCATCTATAATTTTAAGCCAACTTAAGAGATTTCAAACCATATACAATACTCTTGACTCTGTACACTCAATTTGGTAAAACCAGACTGAAAGACCAGTTCAGACTTGGGCTTCTAGTCTCAAACACAGCAAGGACATAATCTTTCTCTTGGTGCCTGCTTGATGCAGCAGAGGCACAGGGAGGACAGCATTGTGAGCCTACTGGGCACCAACTGTGGCAGAAAAGGCAGCTTCCACCATCTTCTGCATCCATTTTTTCTGATCATAGGCATTAATTTTACAACTTTGCCTAAAAGACATGGTTGTAACACGTTGTGTTAATTAACTTCAAGAGAAAAAGGAAGAGTAGAAGTTGCTGGGCATAAAACCTAAGTACTTAAGCAAGCCTTCTTCATGCTAGATCTAAATATCCATGTGTACGAAGACATACGTGGATGGGTGTCAGATTCAAGGAAAAAGAATCAACCCAAAACTTCTCAGCTTTGAAATATATTTTGACTATTAACTCCTTTCTGAGTTCAAGCGGGTTTTTTGTGCACACATGTTCTCACTGCAAATGATGGAGCACCAGAAAGGCTATGGGTGAGAAGCTATGCTCTCAGGGTTATTATTCTGGACTAGATGGATTGTCCCAGAGCTCTCACAAGAAAATCATAATTATGGAGAACTCACCACAATGCTGCATACCCAACCAATTTGAAAGACATCTGGATTTACTTCTGGGTGTTCTGTTGAACTGCATCAGCCGCCGCCAAACTTTGAGATTCAGCCATCACTATTGCACGCACTGATAATGGTGTGGCAGGAGGCCAAGAGAAAATACTGACTCCTTCAACAGCCCAAGCTGCTTCAGGTCTGCCCATTGCAAAGACAGCTCATCTCACTGTCACTCTTACCTCTGCTGTCACTCCCAGTCCCTCCACTTATTTTTCATTCTGCATGATTTTAAAACTGAGAGAGGGTGTAAAAATTGGAGGAGGACTGTAAATGTTCCAGCTCTTACAGATATGGAGTGCTATCCCCGTTCCTATTTTGCTGAGCTCCAAGGCTTCAAATCCTGCACCAAAGCTTGAATTACCTCTACTGCATGTAGCCCATTCACCACTATCCCACACTGTGCACTGAGAACAATACAAAGTGGAAGTAGTGAATTACTCCTGTGATTTGGTTACGCTCACCCTTAACAAGTGAAAACCAGCAAGCAAGCCATAGCATAGTGATGAAACAAGCCCTGTGCATTTAATAACAATATTTGTCACCACTGCCTATTAGTATTTAAAGAGCAGTAAAAAAAACCCACCTCTAATAAAAAGATCAAGGTGCCTTAAACAATTACACGCCCAGCAACATGGTAATGACTACCCAGAGTAACTCAGCTAAAAGCCCAGAGGTAATAAGACTACTAAGGAAGCTTCCAAGGAAGCAAGATGCAAAGTATGACATTAAAAAAAAAAAAAGGGGGAACAAAGAAGTATCTGCGTACAGAGGGGTTTTCCTGACAAAACGCCTTCACTGAAGCACGGAGAGGAAGCGAAAGCCATCAAGGAGGTTAAAAACTGAGGGAGACAGATTGCTTGGAAGAAATAAGAGCGGAAGAGAGAATAGGAAGGAGGAACTTATATACATAAAGGGAGATTTCCCCCACTAGGAAATACACAAGGACCTGCTCAAGCGGCAGAACTGAAATGAGTAACTGGTTTGTGGACCGGCAGGGACCAGGACTACTTCCTTCTGCACTACCAAGAAGGAGGAAGTAGAAAGGGAGAAATTCTCAGTATTGCATGAAACCAAAATAGGCACAGCCGTTCCTTCATCTCTTTTCTCCCAAACATTGGCCAAATAAGTAGAAGCACAGCGCAAAGCTACACATTTATTCACACACACACACACACACATATTCTGGATAAATCTGTGGGAGCTGCTGAGCCCAGACAGGCTTCATACTTTAAGCATCTATTAAACTTGCCTGGAAAACCATTTCTGGTTCGACCCCAATGTTCCCACCTAGGATTGAGCAGTTACTTGAGGGCCAATCCCTGGTTGTGCTTTCTGAACGCTCCTTTGCCACCACTATTTTTTGTTGTTAGTGCTCAGGGTGGTAGAACCGTGAGCTCTGGAGTCTGTATGGTGGGAAGGATTAAATATCACAGAATCTCTGTTGGCTTGAGTTGATGGAAATGTTCTTTAAAGCTCAGCATCAAAGCATTCACTTTATAAGCTGCAAGCCTTCGTTCTTGTGCCAGCATCAACTTCTCCCCATAATTAATTAATACCGTATTAATTGTGCATGTTCCCCAGGCCCGCTGAGGAGGTGTGGCAAGGCCTGCACATGCAGATCAACCTTCCCAGTGCAGCCAAGAGAGAAGCACAGGAGGGAGAAAGTTAAACCTCTTCAGGTGCCTACAAAGGAAAAGGGCATATGAGTGACGTGCTCAGGGGCTATGCGACCAAAGCGCGAGGAGCGGTGGGTGCTGAGCCCTGCCACAGCCTTTTGGTGGACACTGAAAGATGAGGGCAAGGAGGGATCTTCCACCAGCTGCACCCTTGTGCAATCTGCTCAGCTCTGGGCCAGCTGGGAGCACAACCAGTGAGGTCAAGAGGAGGAGGAGCCCAAGGCAGCCAAGTGCTCTGGCAGGCAGGACTTGGCCACAAGTCATAAGATCCTGTGAAATCGCTGGAAGGAGAAAGGGGGGAGGAGGAGGAAGTAAAGAGATATTCAACCTCCTCTCTTCTGTGCTGGGCTTCAACTCCCCAATGACTCCTGGCACTGAGGACGTTGCACCCTCACCCTTCCTGCCCCCCTCTCCCCTCCTGGAAAACCAGGTATGGCACTCACAACAGGGACAAGTGAGAGCAGAGGATGACCCCAGCCACTAACGCCCTCTGTAAAGAAGCCAAGAGCCAGACACACCTCGGGATCTGGCTGGAAACACCTGCCCATCAGCAGCCACACAGGACGTGCCAGCCTGCAAGCAGACCCACAGCCCCTTCCCTGCTGTAGGACAGAAACCACGGTCTAACTAAAGTTTAAGTGCTGATCAAGGTGATTTATGAAGCAGGCTCATCCTCTATAAAACAATCAAGCTAGCAGACACAATATATTTTCAATTTTAATCTGAATGGCAGGTACAGCTGGCCTGAAATCAAATCTGCAAAGACATTTGCACGCTAACTCTTGCACCAAATTTATTAATCTCTATAAACTTTTGTGGAGGTAAAGGATTCTTTGTTTTTCTGAAGGCACTGTGTGCTTGGTGACATTAAAAGAACAAAGAAAAGCAGGACTGGCAAAGGAAAATTATAGCAAGAGTCCAAAGTGAAAGGCATGAAATTAAAAATACATAAAACAACCATAAAAGGGGGGGGGGGGGTGGGATAACTCAGAAAAATCTGAAGGTTTATAAACCAGCTGCACAAAATTGTCCCAGCAAGTTACTTTTAGAAAAAAAAGGTACTTTATATCTAACTATGAATTTGCTACAACATATACACAGTAAACATAAAAAAATGCAGTTGACAATCATGCTACTTACTCTGAGATGACAAAGCACCTTAAACTTTCTATAGAAGGAGAGTAGTAAAATACAGGCATACAGCAAAAGCATTATGAATTCTGCTTAAAGCATGTAATACTTTCCCCTCATGAGGAAAGAAAAACGCAATTTATGTTTACCACATAAACAGGAGGTGTTTTTTTTTTTCTTTTACAGTCTTGTGAGGATGAGCAGGAATAAAGAGACATCTAAATTTTACATAATTAAATGTACAGATGCAGATTAAAATCTTAATTTGTTGATCTGAAGAGTCAGTGTGCGCCAAACCTAAAAGATTTATCCTACAACGTCCCTTTCTTTCAAGTTGGAAAGAAAGGCAGAACAAATCTTCCTACATTTTTTAAAAAAATAAAAAGGTAGCTATTTATAGCTGCATTTATTGGAGCTGTTTCCTTATCAGGAAGTATGTAGCTGGGAATTACTGTCTGCCTACATCGGAAATTCTTTCAGGGATACAAAAACCCAAAAAGGAAATTTCCCTTCAAAAATATTCTGTGGTTTTTTTGCTGCTGGTGGGTTTAAAATAAAATGTCAGTGCTCTGACCAGGTCACAGCCTATTCAGGGGGTTTGTTCTGCAAACAAGAAGCTTTAAGACACCTGAGGGAAACATTAAAAAATGGCTTTTAGAGAACTGAAAGAGGGAGAATGCTAAGAATATATTAATAAGCTAAAAAAATAAGCCTTTTTTTGCAGAATGCTGAGAAGGTACAGTTTCATTACCAGCATCATAATACTTCCCTCTGAAATGAGTGTGTTCCTAGATCTCTTCCCTACCAGAAAGCATTTGCAAAATTTATCACCCTGGCAAAGAGCTGACACTCATGGTGCTGACTTACCTCTGGTTTATTCAGACAAGGTCTTCAGACCAGGTCTTCACTGAGGTCAGTATAGTTGTCAGACCCTCCCAGCTGAACCCCTGCAACCCAATTAACTGCTTCCTCCTCCACCCTCAGGGAACACCCAGTCCAAAACCCAGGTAAACTACCACTCTTCCTTCGAGAAAATGTAATGTCAAAGAAGTATGTAATGTCAAAAGCCCTTCCTGGGGTACCATCTCCTTTTGAATGTCACAGCACCAGGACAGAGCAAGGACATAAGTAGAATACTGCTTGCTCACGGGAGAAGTCCAGTTTCTTGTGGTACAAGGGATGCAGTCCTACCAGCAACCCTGGGACTTGGATAGTGAAACTCCAGCTACAAGGACCCCACTCGGTAAAACTCTCCAACAGTAAGACTTGAGCCATCTCCACATCAATCCACATAACCGAGAATTTTGCCACACAGTCCCTCACCCTACCTCTCCACGGACTGCACAACACCCCATACTATGCCCATGGAGTCTAAAGGCAGGAAGGATATGTTGGTTAATCATTAGAGACTTTAATTTCATTTTAGCTTGTCATGGTGTAATTTAACATGCTTATTTTCTGGTCTGTATAATTGGTGTAGAGCTACCTCACCCTCCTGCCAGTGCAGGATGGACACTTTTTTCAGTGGCTTACAAAAGTATATGGAGATCAAAACCAGACAGGCATATGAAGCAAATAAAGCAGGGTGCTCAGAGCTATTCCCAGGCTATGATTTTTATGCAAAAAAAGACTCATGAACAAAGATTTGGAGCTAGGCAAGTATCCTAATGCCTTAACTCTACAAAGTCAACAGTTACTCTACAAAGTGACTGTTTATTAACTTGCAACATTACCAACTATATACCTATTACATACATAAAGAACTCTTAACTTCTTGAACAAGGATCACTGCTACATTAGCAACACCATGCTAGTCCTGCACGAAACAGTTTACATGAGGAGTAAGCACATTCAAACAAACTCATCCCATAAAAGACAGACAGTGCACAAGCATCCACAACAGTGGAATGGCTGATGCACAAGTACTTCCCCCTCCCAAGTACCTTTGGAAAATGATCTTGAGAAGAGGTGTTGGACTGGGCTTCTAGATCTGGATGGAATTAAATTTCTTCAACAAACTTACAAATCATTTAGTCCTTCTGCTTCAGCAGTAAAACAGGGAGTTGTAAAATGAGCATAAAATCTTGTTTAATGGAGATTTTCTCAGGCTATATTTGTTAAGCACCAGAAGGAGTGCCAGCACGGGAGAGACAAGACATACAAGTACAGCAGAAGGAAATCCAGCCTCTCATGAAGGGCATCAAATAACTGTTTTCTCTGTGTCTGTGTGTGTGTATACACATGACCTATAACATTAACACCCGGTACCTTGAAGCTGCAGCAGGTTTCTCCTCACACACTTTGTGCCCCTCTCAATGCTGGACAAGGGCGTCTCTTCCGACATATAGAAGCTCAGCTCTGGTTTGTTTGGTTTTTTTGTGAGATGAGTGGACATTGCATGCATGCTATGTTGTTTCTGCAGGGTTTTCTACCACACTTGTGTTTTGTTGCAAGGCACTCACCACACAATGGGTTGTTATTGTGGCATTGTTAGTCATGGCTTACACACAGTTTCTCTTCTGTGTTTTAATTGTAGGGCTATTTATGAACACTGAGTCCTTTAGATTATTTCTAAAAAAAAAAAAAAAAAAAGCCAAAAATTAAAAAAAAAAATAACATGAAAGAATTTATAAAAAAAGTAAAAAAAAAAAACAAAAAACAACAAACCAACAGACAGTTTTGGGATGGAAAGAGAAAGGCAAGCTAATTTTAGGTTCACTGATCTTGACAGCGTTCCTTTAAGACAAAGCTAAAAATGCTTCAAACCCAGCAATACCATAAATGTCCTGCTGCTTTTGCTTCTTATTCCTCCCCGCGCTTTACAGGGGAATTCCACCAGGGATCAGCTTGAATCCCAGATTAAAGAGACACAGCTCCCTTTCCTCTCTGAATAGAGGTATGTGTTTTAAAGGCTTCAAACCCTGAAGTGAAGCTTTCCAGGAGGGTAAAAGACTGGCTTAGCACCACAGGGACTCCCACGCTGCCTGCTCTCCATACCCTGAAGCACAGGTCTTCTCTAGCCTTCCCACCTCAGGACTGTTTTGCAAGTTCCCACCAGGGCAGGAAGTATCTCATCCCTTCCACTGGGGACTGTCAGTGCAGGAAACTGCTGTGTTAATTCTGCCCAGGTAACAACTACGTAAGTCAACAAAGAAACCACTTGACTCTCAAATACACTCTCTAGAAGCAGAAACCAGCTCACTGCACCATCCCTTTATGGCAAGTTTTTTTACGCTTCACCTGGGTGTTTCTACCACAGTCAGCAGGCAGCAGTAAGGAGCTAACAGACTTTAGGTTCAACTCGACAGCAGTTTACATCAAGGGTGCCGACTGAACTGACTCGTGAGTTACCCTGATGCAAACTCAGAGACAAGAGGCTCAGTCTCCCGCAGGTGATGAATAAAGACCATGCCAGACAAATGTAAAGAAGGATTTTCCTGATCCAGAGGCCATAGCCTTCACAGCTGGATCAGTAATGAGGTTTCATTCTTCTCAGTCCAAGATATTCCAGACAAAGCTCTTACGAGTAAAATAGCAGCATCTATATTGTGCCTGTCAATGGTGCAAGAGTGGATCTAAGACAAGGCTCCCTACCCATCCAAACTGCCTCTCCATAGTGTTGCTTTGAAGCTGACCTGAGATTCCCTGTAAGAAACACCCAGGAGGCAGGCGGGAGTAGATAAGTTCAATTCCAAGGAGCACCCGAGGCTGCCTGTGGAAGAAGCCACATAATCGATGTCTCCCTGGCTTGTGATTTTCATCCTGTTTGCCTAACAACCGGATGCAACCCACAATCACGAAGGAGTCAGGCCCAGTCGCTTCACAAGTGCTGACTGAAATAAGGGGACTGAGGCGGACAGGATGGCTGGCTGGGCTTTCCACAGTCCAGTCAGCCTGTCACTAGATTATTATGAGTTATGAATTGAATGACCAGGGGGCATTGCTGAACAGAGTAAGCAGATGGGCCCTGCCCTGCATAGCTCACAATATAAATGTGCAAGAAAAGCCCATGGTGGAAGACGAAGACGCAGTACCAAGATTAAATACTGCAGTCACAGTGAGCAGGGCCACCATGCTGCCTCTTCTGGTGTAGTGGGTTGGGTTTGATTAGGACATGACTAGCTACCCAGACAGAGAATGAAGTATATGGTACAAAGCAGTGTAAGAGGAAAGGCAAGTATGTAAAAGAAACTAAGGGGAAGGAACAAAGTTTAAGTGGTCCTAATGTCAGAGAAGAACAAGGAGGGGGATGGAAGAAGCCCTTCATCTGAGAAAGCGGCCAGTCCAGATCTCACTAAAATCAGTGGGAATTTAGGCACTCATTTCAGTGGGACCAGGATTAGTCTCAGTGTCATTAATTTGACATTCTGGCCACCTCTCAGAGTCCCTTTGTCTTATGCAGCTTTTATTTTATTTTCTCTCTATGTGCGTCAGTCAGTTTTGTTCCACAAAGATCCTTCCAAAGCAAATATTTTTATTGCTTGCTGTTCTTAATGTGGCTTAGGGTGAAGGGCTTTTTTTCCCTGTCTCACTACATACTTTCAGTTCAATGCATTGAATATTCTAGTAACTAAGTAACAATATGCTTAATGCTTCAAAGTGGCTTTCCAGCTGCTAGCCAAAATTGTAAAATAATTAACAGGTGCCAAAGGATTAATAAAAGGAACGGCATAATTAATAGACACTATGCAGAAAAAAATGGATCCTTGGCAACCCTGATAGTGGCGTTGTTTCCTCCTCCTCTTAATTGTTTCCTGCATTCCTTTAACAACAACAATAACAACAACAACAAAAAGAAGGGGGAAAAAAGGAAGAAAAGTGGTGCCCTTAAAACACAAATGATGCATATAAGCAACAATGTGTGATCAGGAGAAAGAAACTCAAACTGCTTTCAGGTCTGATAAATGTCTTAGTTTAAAGAACCTGCCCAACCGAGAGCCCAACTGCCTGACCTGCTCTACTACTCATGTCCCTTATGTCCACGCTCGATAAAGAGGGCTTTTCTGCAGAGTATGGTACAGCTAGGGTCACAAATATGTCAAACAAACACAGAGCCACCAGACTAGCCCCCGCTGCCTATCAAATACCAATATAAATAGGCAGGCAAAAAGATTCGTATGAAACACTCGCTAAAACCTTAAAAGGGTTTAATCTAACCACTGCAGAAACCTAAACAGATTTCCCATCTGTCCTCCTTAATGAGGGCAGTAGAACAGACAGTATTTACAAGGGACACAGAGATAATGAAATAAAAAAATGTGACCTCACTAGTTGTATGTCACCAGGTTTGGGTACTCCGAAGTTCATCAAAATCAGCTGTAAACTGAAACATACTGCACAGTGCAAAGCCAAAGACAAGAACACCCAAGCCTACACTTAAAAGTGCTCAAATAATTTACAAATAGGTTTTTAGCTTTCCCCACCATCACAACCCCCAAACAAGATAACACCACCACTACAGTCCCAATGTAAAAGTTCTCCCCTGTGAGTTGATGTACATACCCTGACATCTAGAGTGTGTCCTTGCACTTGGAACTTCCCTGCAGGCTGCTGGGGGTTCAGAATAAAGCAACAGAAAGAAAAATTAGTTGCTGCCAAGAATAATTGCTTCACGTGTACAGAAAAGTACACAAAAGTATGTGCAGTGTGCCTTGCTATGACAACGGGCTGCAGGCGTTGCCTGCAGAATGCCAAGACTAAGGAAGGGTAATTAGTTCAGAGGAAGAAATGAACTCTGGTTCATACTTGTATCAATAGAAAACCCTGTGAAATCTTAGTCCATGAGGTCCATCTCCCTGAGCAAACACAAATGCATTCCCCAAGGGAAGATGTCCTTCAGATATAAAAATCAGACTGTAGAAATGGGACAGGCATGGGCAAGGTGGCTGCACAGGAGCAGAGCACACAGCACGCATGCACTGGTATTTCTGTCTCTCGTGTGGAAGGAGTTCTACGTTGAAGGAGGCAGAGAAAACCGTGAAGCTTTCAGCTCATATTTATGGTTGCTGTTGTAGAAGGCAAACCACCTCATTTTCATCTTGCATATTACAAAAAAGGAAAAAGATATTTTCTCTCCAATTCAGAGCATATTAATAGACACAGGAAAGGGTTTTCATATCCATCTCTTAAATGCTATACCCCCTATCCAGTTCCAAGAACTTTTTACCACTAGGTATTGGATGTAGCACAAAATGAGTAACTAATGTCATTGTACCAGACATGACAAAAAGATTTGGTTTAATTACAAAAACAAAACAAAAGAAGAACTTTCTCTCTGTCATAATATGGAGTAAACTTCCTCAGAGATAAGGGATATGCAAACGCTTCCAGAGGACTTACACCTATCTCAGCATTCTTCATTATCACAGTATCTGAGCAGTCACTGTACTCATTTTCAAAACTTTCAAGATTCTTTGCACTCATGATTAGTTGGTTTTTGTTGGTTTGTTTCCTTTTTTTTTTTTTTTTTCATTTTACAGTGAGGAAACTAAAAGATGACGACCAGAGTCACAGAAGGCACCAAGGGCAGAGTTTTGTTTGAGAGCTGAACTTGCTTCTCTTGAACCCTTGGTGAATATCTTCCCTTTCCAAACACTCCTCCTATCTGACATTAGTGCAGTCTAGTGGAGATCAGATATGCTGTAAAGCTACCACTGCCTACACACCAGGGACAAAGAGCAAACTGGAGATCACCGTCCTTTCTGACTACGTACCTAGAGGAAAGCATACTCTCCAGCTCCCTGCTGGAGGTAAGAAGTGGTTGTTAGGCAAATAAGTATGTCTAAAAGTATGGGTCAGACATCCCTTACAGAGAAGTACAGCATCAAAGAAAGGTGTACGTTACCAGAAAATGATTCTCACTCTCTCAGAGATTTAAAGTTAAGACTGAACACACTGTATTTCTCTACTGCAGGCTGGGAAGAAAGCAGCTAACTAAAACATAAAAGGCTGTGTGAGAAGGGGAAAGTGCCTCCACATCACCCCCAGGAAAAGGGATTTATTTCTCTCTATTTCTAGCTGTGCTGACCACAGAGGAGGAGTCCTCTTTGAGAGAAGGAGTGATCTGCATTCCACCCTTCTAAACTTTGCAATTCTCCCTTTTCCAGTCTCTGGATCAAATCAGCTCAGCATAGCTGAGACCCATTTGCTCACTAAACAGTGAGAGATAATTTACTGCACCAAAGGAAATTGTTCTACTAATTGTCCTGATACTATTGGCTGTTAGCACCTTCAGAGTGCTCTTAAAAATTAGAAACAGTGAAATTTCTCATAGGAAGATGTAAAACCACTTTCTGAATCCACATAGTGCACTTCACATTCCACCTGGAACATCTGTGTCTAGTTCCACCTCCGCTTGGGCAAACCACTCTTTTCAGCTGCACCTGTAACACAGCTCTTGAACTTGCAAGCTGGCAGAAAAGAGTTATGTGCAGGACTGAACTCTGCCTTTATTTAGGCAAATGTCATCAGTATGTCATGGAAAGAGAAAGAGAGTGGAAGCCTGACAAGCTATCAGCTCTGTGTCTGACTGGAGAAACCCTATCTCCCTGTTGCACTGGAATGAGTGAGGGCTTTAAGAAGTTATTATGCTTCACCTCATCAACAAACACAATAAGGCTGGAACCAAACAAAAATCTCACACCTAGAAAACCCTCGAACTTTGCCTATCCAAATCCAATCTCCACACACAGTTCCACAGCCTGAACTAGAAATTAGCTATTTCACCTGACCTCTAAGGCAGTCTAGATTCAGGACCAAAGCCATGCCTCACACACATCTCTAAAAATAAATAATAAAAATGAAAAAAAGACTCCATGCAGGAATTGCAAAATCCCATGTTAATACCTCTTAAACCCGAGATCCAAAAGCTGTTCAGTTATTTCTATACCCAGTATTAGGAAGACTACTCCTGGAATATGATTCTTTTGCCTTCACTGTCTGAAGTAGGAAACAGCTCACAAGCAGAATTTGAAATCTGGAAGCTTTACAGGAAGATTGACGGCCTTAAGAACCTCTCTTCCTATGCAGTTTAGGCAAGAAAAGGTTAAGAACTGACTTATCTAAAAGCACCTATATCAGGAGTAGTCTTTTGACAATATTTAGCAGGAAAGGAGATAATGAGATCTAATAGTTGGAAACTGAAGCTTGACTAATTCAAACTATAAATAGGGCACTCAAAAAAAAAAAAAAAAAAAAAAAAAAAAAAAACAAAAAAAGAGACAAAATAAGAAAGAAAGGAAAAAATGGAAACTAATAGTGGAAAAATAAAACTAAACAAATTAAAAAAAAAAAAAGGGCACAAAAAAAAAAAAAAAAAAAAAAAAAAAAAAAAAGCAAATAAGGAGGATAATTAAGCACCGAAAGAACAACTAGAGACCTTATATCCTCCTCATCACTGAAGACTCATCACATGAAGACATGAACAGCAGGAATCTTTCTGCATAACGTGCTGGAGCTCAAATGGTTACCAGACAGGAGTTACTGAGTAAAGTTCCATAACCCAAGTTAAAACAGAGGTTATTTTAGGAACTCGTAATGGTCCCTCCTGGCCCAGCTATGTATCTAGCTATGTTAAACAGTGGTTCTAAATGTGTTTGGGTCAGTTGGTAACAGTGTTTGGATGACTACTGATTGTATACCAAGCTACAAAATGCTACGCTGCCAAGGATTACAACTAGTAAGGCTATGTAAATGTGCTCCATGTCCTTTATGACCCAAGACACTAACTTTGTGGAATACTATTCCACAGGTATTTAATGACTAATTGTCTGTGTTTTTACACTACGAGTTAGACTGCTGTAAAAATACTAATAGGAAAGAAGACTCCTTTCAAGTTTAGAAATGTGCCAATCAAAAGAAAAGAAAAACCAAACCAAAAATCAAGGTGAAAAGTTGGATCACACCTAAAAACACCGGATTAAAAGTTTTCACTGAGAGGAAGCCTTACAAGCTTCACAGCACCTAGCATGCTGCCTGGCTGATGGGAAGGAAGCAGGTAATAAACACCGTGCCCTACCTCTGTTAGTACCCAGGGTCTCAACCTTCCTGCCTTGTGCATCTGCCAGATGCCATGAGGAAGGCAGTAAATAACTGGAAAGCCAGCCATGGCCCTAGCTGTGGAAAGGTGCTGCTCCCACAGGAGATGTAAATAGTACAACTGATGCAGTGAGGGGAAACAAATTAATACATAAGTAAATTTAAAAAAAATAAAAATCTCAAATATTAAAAGCACCAGTCAGTGGGAAAAAGAACTGCTGGAGAAGAACTGCTTCTGTGGTGGGTTTTTTGTGTTTAAGTTTTGGCCAAAGCACAAAAATGCCCTGTAAATGTGGCATCAAGTCCACCCCGGGCTGGAGACTCAGGCCAGCAGCCACACACATGGGCAAGCAGAGCCTGGGAGCTCATGGATACTTGGGCAGCAACCAGTCACAGTCAGAAATGCTGCAGCACCAGCTCCCGTTCCCATCAGAGAGCACAGGAAATGTACAACCTGCGCCAACACAGGCAGCAGAGAGTAAAGGCAGCAGCAGACAAAAACAGGACCTTGCAGAAGGCAGCATGGGCAACAAGTGACCTTGGGGCAGAGCAACTTGGTGGCCAGCAAGAGAGTGAACATGGGATTACAGATGCGCTAGGAGCACACTTTGCATCCAGAAAAGGAGTGTGGCTGGGAAAAAGCTGAGGACAGGAATGAGAGTGCTTTGTGATAAACATGGACTTCCCCCCCGCCGAAATCCCAAACCCATTCGTCAAACGGTAACACACAAAGTTACATTTGCTCCTGGCCCTGTTGCTTGGCTCACTTACCCCAGGAATGTAACACCTGACAAAAGTTTACTTAAATCCTCCTAAATTTACATCAGAACTACTTCCCCTCCACTAAGGAAAATTCCACTCTTCCTCATCCCCATCTTATCTCACTAATTCACCAACTGCCCTTGGCCTTTCCTATTCCTCAAACATTAAATCATCTCAGCAAGGAAGCGCCTGGCTCTTGCCTTGCCCCCAGCTCCAGTTTTTGTTCCAATGTCAGTGATGTGCCCTTCCTCCTTTGCAGCATCCTTTTGTGCACAGCTAAGCTCATTCTTCCTCCTTTCCCACTGCCTGTCAGCACACACGCTCTGTAGAAAGCGTGGGCAGCAGGAGTATTTAATACTGAGACCCATAACAACCTGAGAAATACCCACAGTACAAATGCACTCCACTTGCCACAGTTTGTGAAACTCTGACCTTGTGTTGCAGCAACATCACCGAGCAATTCCTATACTGTGGAAGGAACAGCACTTCCCATCCTCCACATTTGTGCCTGTCATGAGTAATGAGCCAAATCCTTGGCAGTGGGTGCAGGGAATGGGAGTGTAGGGGGGAAACATAATGTATTGCATTTACGAATAATTTCCTTTGATTAAAAAGAATTTTCAGAAAAATCAAACCAAATAGAATTTTAAATTTATAAATAAATAAGTAAATAAGTTCGTCTCAAGACAGGGGGCTCCCCTGCTAAAAATAGAAGCACCTCCTCACCCTGCCCCACACCCTCCTCAACCCAAGAACGTAAGAAGCCTCCGTGCTGACACTCACGCAGGTGTGCTGGCAGTCTGATCGTGTCTTCTTCCATCCTGATCGCTCGAGGCACTGGGACATGTAGTGGTGACGAGGAAGTGTAATTTGGTACTGGGCTCACCGGAGGTGTGTACGAAATTCTTTCCTGCTGTTAAAAAAAAAGCGGGGTGGGGGGGGGAGAGAGAAACAGAGAGGACAACGTGAACTTTGGAACAGAGGTGTGAAACCAAGGCAGGGGAGGGGGAAGTGGGTGGAAGGAAGGAAGCGTGTGAGCGTGGTGGGGGCGAGCAGCACTAGCGATGCGCCCAGCTGCCCAGGGAGCCGCGGAGCACAGAGCACTTGTGGGCAAAGCGCTGCACAGGCAGCCTGCTGCCCAGTGCTGCAGCCAGCAGCCAAAGTGCTTTCAGGGCGATGGGTTTCATTTTCAAAAGGCCAATGAAGTTTCCAAGGGTCTTCTCAGAAATTTGCTGAGAGAGGAAAGGGAAGTGACACACAAGCGGGGAGACTGAGGGTTTTATGTTGGTGAAAATCTGAAAGCAAGTCCAAGATACATGCGCGAGCATCGCTACTGAAAGTGCCAAAACCACTTAATCTTAAACTAACAAATCGCTCATGATCTGAGCATGTTTATTAAGTATTTAACATTTTACTCCTTCATAGCATTTTAAAGACATTAAGCAATTAGTTTTGTCTTTGCTACAGAAAACTGTATCACTAAAAATTACTTTAAAATCTACCACTGTGTAATGCAGTACTTTTTTTTTTTTTTTTCCCCCTGGACTAAACTAGTTACTAGCACTTTCTCTGAAATAGTTTAACTTGGCAACCAAAGAAGTAAGTCAGCTTACAGAAAGCAGCTCCATAAGGAGAGTGAAATAAGAGTTAAAGGGCAATTTGTGAGTGTTGCATTAGTTTCATAGTTGTCACTGTTAGGTTTTCATTTCTGAAACTGTCTGCCAGGAAATTTAATACTGAAATTTCATCTGAACTGATGGCAAAATTCTTTCATATTCTAAACCTGTACTCCAATCACAGCACAAATTATACCCTTTGTAAATAAACGTAGCCACAGTTTTACAGGAGCATAAAAAAATAAAATAATCATTATCTTCTGCTTCCTGGAAGGCAATGTGTGTACTCCCCAAAACAGTGCTGCTGACATTTAACAATGGCAAACAGAGTGGATTTCCATCCACATGCATACAGAAGCAAAAGGAGCTACTTTCATTTCAGAGCATTTACAGAAGACTATGTGTGTAGCTCCCCACCCCAACCCTGCTCTCTGGTGAATGGAAAGGACAAATTTGGTGCTGGAGCAAGAGAAGGAAATTATTTCCATTAGGAGCTACAATATTATCACAGCCATGTGGCAAGGAGCTAGGCTGAGAGAAGCACCTATATAACATAACCTTAGCACCCTTTTCAGAAAAGGGAAGGAGAGGTTTGTACATGAGTAAATAACAGCTAAATGTACCAAAGCAGAAAACTCTTCAGGCAGACTAGGTGATGTGTCCAAAAAAAGTGACACGGAACAACTAGAAAGTTTCGCGTGTCTCAGCCACTGCTTCAAAGCAAGCCCCCTTCAATCAGATGCAAGGTGCTGCTGTCAGCTTGCTGCTCGGGAGCTCACACAGAACCAGATGTTCAACCTCAACATCTGGAGTTCCACCACTATACTATGGCCACCACTGCCAACAGTCACAGCAGAGAAGACTGACAGAACATGGAGAATAAACTATTCTAACTATTCTGGGTCTAGACAAAGGGGGAAGATAGCCCTGGTTCACTCCACCACCACTGTGTTATTTCTGCAAGTACAGCACCTGTGTCTTTCAGCTCAGTGCTTTTAACAAGAAATTGTTCAGTCTTATGTTCCAGTCTCCCCCAAAGCCCTTTAACATCTTCCTGTGTCCACTCAGCTTCTTTCTATTCACCACTGTCCAGGCAGCAGCAACTCATTAGCTCATATGAAGTTAGTTTTTCTTAGTTAACAAATAGGGAGGTTTATTGAGACATGGTGAAAGACACACCTGCAGAGCTACAAAACACCATTCTGCTTTCAGCTTGTGCAATTCCTTCCCCGGCCCAGAACAGCTGACTCTACACTTCACGTTCCCGTGAGGTGCAGCTCTCCCAGCCCATTCTACCGTCGTGCTGCCCATTTGCACCTTCTCACCACCGGTGAATAGACCAGCAATTCTCAACCAGACCAGCCACTTCCTAGCATTTTCTGCTGCAATCCACAGCTCACATAATCCAACCACACTGCAGCTGCTCGTTTTGTTTATTGAATGAGATATTTATAAAAAGAGGAACACTTCTGAAACATAGCCACACAGTGCCTGTCTCTGCAAACAGGCACTAGAGGATAGATGGAAGGCATAAAGTCCTTTTTTTTCCCTCGCAAAGAATGCAGGATACAGTCCAACCTCAGGTCGCATTTCATGCTCACAGAAATACTGTAAAGAGAAGGGCTAAGAAGCTTCAAAGGGCGTTCTCACAGGCCAACAGCAGGAGAAAGTGCCAGCAGATGAAATTAAATCCAGAACCCTATGCACTTCCCTCAACACCCAGAAGGTGCTGTATCAAACTGAGACGTCACGCTTCCAGTACCTGCTGTCTTTCTGCACTGATCAACCTCTGAAAGGCATACAGTAACCCAATTTATACCAAGCCAGTTGCACTGAGATTTACCCTTATAAATAAATACATTTAACTCCTTGTTTCCTAGTATTCCTAAGAGCAGGACAGTGAAAACCACAAAGAAGTTGTGGAAATGCACAGTGATTTTTTTTTCCACACACACCTTGGATATCCACAGTAATGCGTGAATTTTCAGAACACGTTTTTGAAGGAACAAAGGGGAGTTAGGTCTCTGACTCTTATTAATGCTCTCTCTTACTAATCCTGCATTTTTTTTCCCAGCACCTTTAACCCAAATATCAAAGCAATTTACAGACATCAGGTTAAGTCTTTTTCTTTTTACTAGACACACGGACAACCTGAGTTACGAGAAAAGCTCAAGTGAGCTAAGTAATTTCAGAGTTAAGTTGTCTTGAAAACAGACAGCGTGTGCCTCTCAAGGGCAATACATTTAACAAGTGCATCCTGAAAGAGTAGCCCTTGTAACTGTCCTGGCCAGATTTCCAAAAGGTGTGGAACGGTAATGTCACTGGGAGGTCAAGCCACTGGTCTTGTGGAAAAATGAGCTTCACCCCTGTTTGGAGCGTGAGTCAGGAACGTGGCTGGATGCAGAACTGCAAACATCAGTCCAGTTCTGCAGCCTACCATAGCTCTGTGCTTCAGCCGCATGCAGCTCCAGCCTACACAGACGCGTGAATGCACAAGGTCACATTTGCTCCTCCAGGCTTTTTGAGGCTCTTAAGAGTCACACTTCCAGGAGGTACCTGATGTGCTCACACCACTGAGAACAGATTTGCTTTAATCTTCAAAACTCCAGAACTGCTTAGTGCTTCTCTCTATGGGATCCATCAAACCAAAACAAGGCCAGTATCTCGTGCTTCTGCGGTTATTCAACCTTAGGAATTTTTCTGAAAGAGTTTCCTAACCAGTCAGTTTAATATTTCCCTTTGCATTAAGACCAAGAATAAATGGCTCAATGGTAGAGTCGTTCAAGCAACAGCTCAGGAGGTAGCACTGGTAGCAGAACCAGCAAGACCTTGTGCGTACTCCAGCAAACAGCCTTGCTGCAGCTTAGTCCAACTGGTACAAGAAACTAAATCAACAGACATTTGGTGAGGTTCTTCAAGACTGTTGGTGATGAACACTAGGAAAGAACTTGGCATTGCCATGTTCCAGATTAGCCTCCTGTCAGGGGACTCGATAATAAACTTTTAAAATTTTGAGTGACCAAAGGCTAAGCCCCAAATAACTGCAATATAGAAGCAACTTCAAAATAGCAGCTCTCTAGTATTTTGCAAGTAGACAGAAGGAACTGGATAAAACAGTTGGCTTAGTGCTTGCTGTCATCGTTTTTGAAACGCTTCTTCATCTCAGTGGCTCAGGAAAGTTTCACCATGAAATTTCACCGTGACTACAATAACTGAAGAGATGCATTAAGGCAAGTTTCACAAAGACCCTCCCTGGGGTTTACTCTAGTGGCTGGTGCTCCAACAGTGCCACCTAGACAACGAGCCAGGACTGCTGAAAGTGGGTCACACTTTCACCTGCCCAATCTAACCCAGGCAGATTGAAACACAAGGTGAAGAATCAATATAAGCTTAGTTTTGTTCTCTTTGTAGTAAAGTACAAAATATTAAATATCTGGCTGCCAATCCATTAGATCAAACCATCTTGTCTAAAACAAGGAAGGCAACCCAAAAGCTGTATTGATCATGACTATCTAATAGGGTAAGATAACAGCTGACTAGGCTCCCAAAGCCATTGGAGTACACCCCGATTTCAGTTTGAAGAACTGAGATAGATTTTTGTCTGTAAAGGAATTATCAGGAACACAAATAATTAATACTGCTAAAATAATAATTAAAAAAATAAAAGTAGTCAAAATTAAATTTGTAGTCACCTTTTTAAAACATCTCCCAGTTGAGGATGAGTGAGGCCACAAGTAAAAAGAGCTTCATGCTTTTGGTAAAATTACACCCTTGTAAACTCCAAAGCAGCAGCCTCCAGAGTGAATGATCTTCAGCTTGCAGTCTGACAGTCTTTTTGACCCTTTACTAAGTTCACAAAGAGTGCAGGCACAATGGACATACATGCTTTTGCAGAAATTAAAATAAAATATGTAAGAAAAAGTGCCAAGCAAGCACTCGTCCCAGTGACATCACTACTGGATAGGTGGTACACTAACCCAACTTGTTTTTAACTGATGAAACAAAGAAATGCGTTACCTATACAGTAGTTTTCAGGAAAGCAAAACAGGCAGCGTTGTCTGTAAATACCTTGGACTGGACAGAAAAGCCAGTTGACTCTCATCGCCCCACAAAAACTTACTCCTATACTGCACGTGATGACATTAACAAGGGCGAAACGAACCAAGTGCCAGCTGACACCCATTTGCCCCCCAGGCTGCTGCTGTACCGTGCCACTTGGTGGCTGGCTTGCTGCACTTGCTGTTTACCTTGCTTCTCCAAACAGCCCGGTATCCCACCTGCTCCTCTAGCTCCTACCTTCTAACTTCCTTTTAACTTCTCTAGCAGGAATTACTGCAAGGTAGAGGTACAGTGATTTGTGCTGCAGTAACTATTAGGAAGGCAACAGAAGTCCAAGAGGAGGAGGTTACCTGTTGTGGCCTCACGGGCTGTCCTTGCTTCCTTGCAGGACAGTGGTAGCAGGACAAGGCTTTAAAGGGAGCTTTCGGCTCCCTGGTTATCACCGTATCACCCTGCTCCAGCTCCTCACCTGCACTCAGAGAGGGCAGCACTGGCAGGTGCACACATCTTCTGGTGCCCTCTTAGATTCCTGGGGAAACCCTCAGTTTAAACCCCACCGAGTAACATGCCCTTGGGCAGGTTTGAAATAGATGATTGTAGCTGTCAGGGCTACGAAACCTGGTGTTCTGGACACAACACTGTACACCCCAAATGATGGAGGATGTTGAGCTCTGCAAGTACATGGGACCACAACTACAGTCTCTTTCAGCAAGCACACTGAGGCAAGGAAAGTGGAAAGACAAGCCAAGAGACCAGGAGCTGGGGGAAAGCCTGGGAGTTCTGTTCTTCCTACTGTGGATCCTCCTAGAAGTAGGTGTCTTGGGTACAGTAGAAGGGACAAAGTGGCCTTAGAGAAAAGGGTTGCTGGGGGAGGAATGAGGTGCTTGCAGAAGGTCCTGCACATCTGAGCACTCAGCAGGGCAATGCCAGCAAACCAGCTGTGGAGTAGCATAGAGGACGAGAGCAGGAGATTCAAGTAAGTTAATAATTAGGGAAGCAAGGGAGGGGAAGAGGAAGGGGAAGGAAGTCTTACGCAGTGTTCACCAGTGTTTTGTATGCAACACTGCAGCTGTGTACAGAAGTCCAAGAGATGAGTTACAAGGTCTAACACAGGGCAGAGGGGCAAAATCAGAGCCCATAAGAGACTGTATGGCACCAGGTACACAACTAAAACATGTTGGGATTTTGGTCAACGTTACAGCTTTCATACTCCAACTTCTGCCAGGGACAAAGGACCAGGCTCCTGAAAGAGCAAAGTAGAGCTCTGCAATACCAGGGTTCGAATTAAACTCTCCACTTCCCTCCCTTCCCCCAATGCTGCCGTCGACTTAATTTCCACAGCAGACTTCTCCTCATTTTTGATCCCATTAATACAGCAATTCACGTCAAATCTATAGCAGCATAATCAGCACACTATCAGTAATTAGAGAAATTAAAACAAACACAGCTCTCTGGAATGGACCTTATGCAAAGCAGCACTGGGAAAAGATTAACATCTCATTTCCTGAGCTCAGAGAGCAGAGATTGTCTCGGTGACCTTAGTGATTTTGTGAAGTTCAGTTCCTCCCTGCCTCCTCCCTTCAGCCTGCCGCTGACGAACCTCCCAGCACAAGGGCAGGAGATGGCTACCCTCTCACGTCTCAATCCTTCCTCAAGCAAATAAAAAACAAACACAGAGGTGCAACAGTTCATCGTGAAAGGGAAGGGGAAAAAGAGACAGTGGGGAAGTTCATGCTTCTCCCAAAATGATTATAGTCACTATTCTGATTAAATTAAAATAGTACAGACAGCAGTACTGATGCACTCAAACGGTGTGAAAAGGCAGCTGGTGGAGGTAAATGCTGTCGGTTGAAAATGCCATGGTATGGTTGCACTGTTGTCTAAGCGCTGCAAAATATGTCAGATTAGCAAATACAAATGAAGCAAAAAACTAGCTGAACTATAGGCTCAAAAAGTCTTTCCTCACTGAAGTCACTGCTGATTATGGGGCAATAAAGAGTAAAAACAGGCCGTGAAAAGGTACTATCGAGTAAAACTACAACATTATACTATGACAAAAAGCTTCATAAGATTCACGAGAGGACTACAGGAATAATAAAGAATGCTATCCATAGATATCCCAGCTAGGCAGCACAAAATATATATGGGAGACAGTCACAATTTGGAAGTGGAATTACCACACTCCAAAACAGGAGTAAAGCCTTAGTATCTATTTGAAGTAGGAGACCCGTCGGCCCACGCTTCTGCAGTGAGGCTCCACAAAGAGGCTGTAAGCCTGGGACTCGGCCCATCTGACCTACTAGTTCAAGGCTAAAGTCAACCCCAGATTCAACTGCCTGATGTTAAGAAACTATCTGCCCCTGGCTTCTTTCCACACACAAACTCCAGAATGTGTCTTACGGGGTTGTCCCTGCAGCATTCCACTGAAGAACTCGCTATTGGCATCTGTTTAAGCAGGGCACAGGAAAAGGTGGGCCACTGCTCTGATCCAGAGGACAGATCCTTTTGCACCTACATCACAGTTTCTGTAGCAGAGTCACTTAGCACAAACCACCACAGAAGACACGAGAGAGTTTATTGCATACCTGGAAGAAAACCCAAACACATGAGGCTTTGGAAGAAAACCCAAACACATGAGGCTTTGAAGTAGTGTGGCCAGTGAGTAAGCATCAGGGAAGCAGGGAGGGCAACAGAGAAAGAACTTCCAGGCTTAGATATCTGTGCGTCAGAGATACTTCACTGCATCTTTTTTTTCGCGTTCTCTTTTCTAAAACAGGGAGTGCTGGGGAGCCTCAGCTCTGTCACATACGGTGGTTGTACAACCCTGCCTGTACGCGTGGGAATTCACACCCTGAATGCCCGTGACTGGAGTCATACACTCATTTCACTGAAAAATTTCTGGAGGCCATGAAACTGAGATGGGAAAACAGAGGGGAAACATGGTGTACAGGGAGCTGCCCTCTCACAGGTTATAGGAAAGGAGAATCCTGGAGCTACCCAGCAGCGCCTCTGGACTGGCATGGCAGGAAAGTGTCTGCACTGGCTTGCGTTACAGAGCTGGCACTGCACTGGCAAGCTGCAATGCTACTCTATTAAAAAACATCTCCAGGACCGGCATAATTTCTGGTCTTTCTACCAGGGATGAGTGCAGCTTTCTGAACGTTTTTATCGCAGCTACAGTAACTGTGAGCAGGATCCTTCACAACAAGGGATATCTTATTTCCATAGCATGATATGCAGGTCAGAATGCTCACATGGACAAGGTCAACTCATTCACCACCATGGATTATCTACGTGCCCACTGGTTAAGTAGTGGAAAAATCATGGAAGAGTAATTTTCATAAAAGTCATACTTTCTTTTAATCCTCAGTCACCGATGGAAAAAAAGATTCCCAAGGAGCTACAACACTCTGAAATAAACATTTTTAAAAATGCAATTAAAAAAATATAAGGAATAACCCTTCTCAGCCTTGTTGCACAGCTGGTCTCTGCTCCCATCTATATCTGCAAAATTCCCCACTGATTTTTTAAAAACAATTATTCTGGTCCTGATTTATATGCACATATGGGTCTCAACCTTTATCTTCTACAGTTCAGTCACATAAACTCTCTCTCCTCAGGTACATGAAATGTTTGAAGTTGAGGATGAACAGTGTGTGTATGTGCCTGTTTGGAAACAAATTACTTCATGATCTACCATAATTAGCTTATATCTATTACGATTTGAAAATATAGGCACACGCAAAAATCAGCTACTATAACAAACTGGAAAAAAAGTTATTTAGATGTGATCACGTAGGTGCCTATTCTGGTAAGCATGAGAAAGTCTCTACGAAGGAAAGTTACCCCTGCTAGAGACACTGAGAAGACAATCCTGATCATAGGCTTGTGTTCTGGCAACAAAAGACCATTTCACACCAGAGAACTGGTGTACCTACTTATTATCCTGTGAAACAACAGTTTAACCCTGAAAGGCTGACATCTTTCCATCTTTCCACACCAGCAAAACAAAACGCTATAAACATACACATCATCACCACATTTTCATGACAGCACCTCATCACATTTCAGACTTCTGGCAGACTTTCCATGAAAAAGGACATACCAAATAGAGAAACCCAGGGATGCCACAATGAGGTCTAACCATATACCTTACAGGTGCTGCTCCTAAAGGTTCAACTGGTGCCAAAGTAACCCATCATATACAGCACACGTGCTATATCCCCTTGTTGAACACCACCTCTAAGTAGGTAAAAGCAACTTTCCAGAGGGAATCTACAGCAGCCTGGGAAGAAGATAGCTATATAAGGGCTGTTGGGAAAAAAAAAAAAAAGGGCAAATCCACTTGGGTGCTCAAGAAAACACAGCAGAATCCACAAAGAGAGGAAGACAGCCAAATAAACTACCCATTTGCAAAGACTTATCTCAATTATCTAGTCCAGAAACAAGCGGCAATGGATGTCTGCACTATAAAACATCAGAAGGATTCAGATTATTTGCCTCCCAGCATATTAAATGCAGAGGGAGATCCTAAAAAGGGCCATACTTGCACTGACCTTGTCTACTGCACAGAAACTGGATACAGAAGAAACATCAAATTACAATCTTCCTCTCCCACTGTCTTTCACTTACTCCAGCCACTCACTTTAACGTGAACAACAGATCAGTGTGACTAAAAAGGAAACTCTATCTGACAAAGGAGACTATATAAAAACCAGCTGGTAGGATTTCACTTATAATACTGCATCCTGCACATTTGCAGGCCCTTCATTCTGCATCATATATCTATATATACACACAGATCTACATATGCAGGAGAGTCTACCTTTACGAGAGTCAGAAGGTCTACCTTATAAGGAAGGAATATAGGAACTAAGAGATGGAGAGATGTATGACAGATACAGCTCAACAGTGAAAAGGAAATAAAAACAAAGGAAAGGGAAGATACTCTGGAAGACATATTGCAGAAGGATGAGCTAATGATAAGCTGTGATTAAAACATTAGGATGCAGTGGGAGACCACTGAAGGAAGCTAAGTTACATAAAAATATGTAGAATCTGTAGGCAGGTCAACCTGTGTAAGAATCGGGTTATTTTTTTACAATTTATTTAGCAGCTTTTGGAAGGTGCCTCCAGTTGGCAGTCTATGGGCATGACAGCACAAACTAGAAGAAACAGAACCTTTTGCTGATCAATGCATTAGACACCAGGTATTATCCAGAAAAAAGTAAACAAGCCACCTCAGGGATAGCTTGAGGCACAGCAAAATCTTTTATTTCCTCTAAAACACAGTCTTTCCAGCACAGAACCATTGGAACTGGCAGAACTTTAAGCAGACTTTTAAAAATCTGTTTGTACAGAAAGAGCTGGGCATGGTACAGCATATCTGATTCAAAAGAAGAGGAGCTTTCACATCTGTTTGAAAAGAAGCTGAAGTTCCTGAGCAAGCCATCCTTTTAAGAAGGTGTAGGTAATAGAAGGAGAGCAGAGCTGGAATTTGACAATGTTGTCTGCATTCCAGGGGCAGTGACAGGGTCGAGTGATGGCTTTTTATTAAATGCTTTCTCTTCCATTAATGCTGCACACTCTAATGATTTGGCCATTACCATTAACAAATCTGCAATGTCCCTGCCTGGAGCTAATAAGTAATGAACTAAGCGGGTGAATATTCTGTTGTGTAAGGAGAGCTATTAGCAATCCTTTCCCAACTGCTCTAAAAACAAGAGATGCCTTCCAGGTACAACGTGTCCATATGACAGGGCACATCCCACACAGCCCTTATGCCTTTGCTCTGGAAATTCCAGTGGCACTCCCAGAATTCAGAATGGGAACAAGAAGTGGATCACCCCCTGCATAGTGCTGTTGCACGAGGCTGGACAGCAGATACCATGCTGCATAGCACAGAAAAAAACCCCACACACTCCACAAAAGACATCTGAAGAGAAATGGTGAGATGGAGAGGTGTCTACTCCTAGACCCGGTACTGACTCTCCAAACCAAGTTGTGGCATTACCACAGCCCTCACCGCCTTGGCTGTGCTGACAAGGCATTGGGATAACACCAAGTCCACAGGTCTTTCAAGCTCTAGGATGGCTAAGCACAAAAATCTCAGGTTAGCTGCTCTTCGTCTGTTTCCTGTTCGTTAAGTTCCCCAATTGCTTTAATTGTTCCTTTCAACCTTTGCATTGCTTTTTGTTCTTCCTCAAATTATTATTTTGTTTTAGCTCATAATCCCAAAGCATTAGTTATGATGTTGCTCCTGGCAGAAGAGAAGTGCTGAAGTTTCACTCTGGTTATCTTTGGCTTGTTTTCACAGCTAAGCATTGCTGGCTCACAACTGAGTGGACAGTGTAGTGAGAGCCACTCCGCCCTTACCATAAGGCTGCTTATGAGCTGCAAATATTGCCTCACTATTGACAAGCTGGGAAACTGAGCCAGCTGAAATGGAGTAAACTGCAGCCATCTTTAAGAATAAAGTGCATGTCCTGGGTCTGTTCTGACTCAAGTCTGAAGTCTTGTTCACAGTCCTCATTATGACACTATTTAAATATGTCCTATAATACCTTTGCCACTTTCCTGCAATGAAGAAAAGCATTATTACCACTCCCTTTTACAAGCGGAGGGACCAAATCTTATGCAGATTAGGTGGATGGCCCATCAGGAGCACAGGTGCTGAGCAAAAACCTACTTAAACATATTAGAAAATAATATTCTCACCTAAGAATTCCAGTGAGATCTGAACCCGAGCGTTAGGACCTAACATTTATACAGCGACAGCACTGAGAGGCAAACTGAACCATGGGGCCACTGCCCAAGGCACTGCAGGAACACTGAGTAGAGGATGGCCCTGAAGAGCTCAAAGCCAAAACAGTCAAGCTAGAGAAGCACCAGAGGAAGCATCTTTTTGAATCCTATTGTACAATTGGAACAGAGGTGCCAGAAGAAGCAGCAAGTTGCCTAAATCCCATTTTGACCCTCTGCCTGAATGGCTGAGTTCCTGACGTTATACTGCTGCTCTGGAATCAGAAGGACAAACTACAAGAGAGTAGTAAAATGACACAGGCATTGTACAAAAGTTCTGGGAAGGTACCACTTCACTTTACATTTTAGCACTGATTTTAAGTACTTTCCCTGTGAGCACTTCTGATTTCTAACACTCCTCCTTGCCAAAGCATTGATGAAACCTTTCCACTCTCACGTGATACTGAAGATGGCCTGCATCAGAAGAGAGCTGTGAACCCGTTCCAGAAACATGTCCCTCTTCTGCCACAAGAATCAGGACAGAGGCACTGAAATCCTTCCCACAGTTACACAACAGCACAAATCCAGTTAGGAAGGCAGGTCTCCTTACCCGACCCAACTCATGGCTAAACTGCCTTAAAAACCAGCATAGCTTTCAGCTGGGGCAGGCAAAGCAAAACAGGGGGGCATCAATCACCCCCATCTAATCAAGCAGGGTGTGTTTAACACTCAAGCTGAGCTGTGAGACTGTCAGAGGAGGTGGGGGAAGGAAAACAAAACAAAACAAAAAAACAACCCCCCAAAAAACCCCACAAAGAACAAGCCACAAAACCAAACCTGCTCACAAGAAGTATGACAAAATACTTCTGTTCCTACAGCCAAGGAGG
>JANHGN010002962.1:65663-75765 GCA_024605025.1 Megaceryle maxima | reverse complement strand
AAGAGTGTGAGGAGGAAGGAGCAGCAGACACAAAGAGTGATGAACTGACCACAACCCCATTCCCCATCCCCATGCACGCTCAGGGCAGAAGGAGGTAGAAAGAGCTAGAAGTGAAGTTGAGAAGGGTGGATGAGGGGGAAGATTATTTTAGTTTTGTTTTCAATTTTCACTATCCTACTCTAATATCAACTGGCAATAAATTGAATTAATTTCCTTAATTTGAGGAGACAGTACCCACAGCCACCTCACCTGCTTTAAATACTGCATTGCTCAGGCTGTCTTAAGTCCAAGCAGGGAAGAACCCTCTGCTCAAGATGTAAGCAAAGGCACCAGGCAAACAGCAGCTTCTCTGGTCCCTGACTGTAGCTTCAGACCGTTGCTCACCTATGCCCTCCACCAGAGCAGGCTTGCAGCAGCCTGTCACAGCTCTGCTCCAAGAGCCTTCTGTCTCACCTGCCCTCCTCAGAGCAGCAGCAGAGGCAGCAGCTCCTGGTATGCAAGGGACAGTCTGAGCGACGCAGCGCTACAGCACGAGGCTCACAGTACCCTCTGCTGGCAACGGTGAAAACACCAGCCTGACGGGTGACAGCTGGCTGATAGCGTTTAGCTGCACCCCATCAAAGTGTGTTTCACTCCCCAAACAGCCCAGCGGCCCACCCGAGCTCATCCCTCTGTCTAACCTCAGATCCAGCAACAAATACCCTGGAGCTGATACTCTGTTCATCTCCCACGAAAGACAGGTGTCCTTACCCAGTCCATACTCCACAGACTCTGGATGGTCATCGTCCCCCTCTTCACTGACTTTCTGCAGGTGCTGCAGGTAGGCATCTGTATGGAAGCTTGCCATCTCCTCCATGGAGGCCACTTTTGGTTTGACTATCCTAGGCAGAGAGGAAGAACAGAGCATATCAGGACAATGGGCCCCAGAGTTCATCTGGAACACCCAGCATTAACCTCCTCGGACTAGGAGCCTTCTTTTGGCAGTTACTATTGAAAAAGCAAACAAGACTCCCTCCTCGTCTCACAATGGACTGCCACTCTGAGAAAGAATGCTGCTTATGTGAGCTAAAGTAGACCTTTCCCTCAGCTTGGCATTGTCTATGGTGCCCACCCCCATGAAGAACACTTGCAGATGCTGCCCACTGTTCTCCCAGATGGAGCAATCCCCAGAAGATCCAACATTCTGGTTACACACAGATAAAAAAAACAGAGCGAAAACATCCAGGCCCAGCCCAGTGTAGTGGCAGGATACCAGCCTGCTGGGTTAAGAGCTGAGCAGCAACTCCTGCACGCTCTTAATTCTGCCTGCACCCAAAGCAGAGACCATCTCTGTTCCCAGAAACTCACGCATCATCTTTCCTGGCTTCGGGTGCTTTGCAATCTACCTAAATAAACCTGCCAACATGTCGAAGGCCTCTCCAAATCACAGACTGCAGGGTCGCAGGCAGGCAACAGAGCACAGCTCCATTGCTACTGGAAGAATACAAGAATCTCCCAGCTCTAAGCTAGCCCAGTTGCTGGACACTTCTTGCCCCACACCAAAGTGAACATCTCTTTGGGTCTGCCTCCATAATGGTACCTGCAGCCATTTTCCAAGCTCACTCTACCAAAATGACCAAAAATAAGTATGCTTTTCTGACCCTGTTGAACGGGAGCATGGTATTTTTTTTAAGATTTTTGTAAGATGCAACGTGAAAGGCTGAACTAAGCTTTATTTTTTCCCCCTTCTTATCTCCCAGTATCAAGAGCCTAATGGACCACGAGGGTTCCCACTCTTCTGCCTCAGACCCCATCTTGTCTTCTCTCCCAAACAGCACAGAGACCTCACAAAAAGGCTCCCAAATCAATTATAACACAGCAAACCAACACATCCCTCTCAGACAGTGGATTCAGAGCAGTGCCAACAAGTTCGGCTCAGCCACAAGAGCAGCAGGTGACAGCACGCTGTACAGAGAATACACAAGGCAATCTGTACTCCACTGGACCAGGACAGGTAGGCATACATTACACCTGCCATAATTACCATAATCTTGTTCATTTAGTAAACAAGCAGACTTTCCTGAGATCCTAGAAATACACACCGCTCAGGCTCCTATAACCACACTGCCAGCAGGGAGAGCGTGAGACGCGCAGTATCTTCCAAACCTTAGCAGAGAAGAAAATACTCTTCCCAGAAAATGGGAGCACTTACTTCATCTGGTCAAGTAAGGAATATGCTTCAATCAGCGAATGTACCATGCTGGCCTAAAAATAAAAGAATTAAGACCGTGAGAGCGGCTCTGGTGTAGGAGACTGACGCACAGCAGCCGGGAACTAAGCGACTTGCAGCGAAGGTGTGACTGTGACTTCTCCCAGCAGCACAGCTAAACTGGCACCAGCCTTCGCTGGGTCCCGGGGCAGGGTCTCCCCGCAGAGGGTGTGCAGCACTGCAGGGGATCGGGGGACGCTTCCCGGCGCTCCGGGAAAAGGTGCAGCACAGCGCGCAGCTTCTCGGGGAGGGGGGGCTCCTAGGAAGTGCCACTTCCGTGTCCTCGCCAACCGCTCCCACCCCGGCGGAGGCGGACGAAAGGGGGAGACGGGCTCCCCCTCCACCCCCGCGCTCCTCCTGCCCCGAGCCGGGGTGTCTCCCCCAACGCTGCCCCTTCCCCCGGCCTCCCCGCATCCTGCCACCACCCGCCTCCCAAAGCCCCCGGACCCCCCTGGGTCCCCTCCGAGCCCCGGCCGAGACCCCGCGCCCGAGTCGCACCGGGCCCTATCCGCCCCTGCCCCGCAGTCCCCGGCGCGCCGCTGACCCGCTTGGGCACTTTGCAGAGGGAATCACACAGGGCCACGTACTCCGGGCTGTACACGTAGACCGGCGGCACCGCCGCCATGAAGGCAGCCACGCCGGGAGCCCCGGCACTGCCGCCCACCCGGGGCACGCCGGGACCGGCCGCCCCAACCCAGGGCATGCCGGGAGCCGTAGTCCCGGCAGGTCGGCAGCCCTCGGGCACCTCACCCCGCCGGGGCCGGGCCCGGGCACCTCCCTCCCTCCCTGCCTGCTTGCCCGCCCAGCGCGGCCGGACCGGGAAAGCTGCCCGCACACTCGCGTTAGAGACGTTTCACTGGGAGCACCCACCCCACGCAGCGCGCGCTGCTCTTTGCTCTTTAAAAATACAGTAACTGTCATTAATAAAGGCCCCGAGCTTGCGCCCACGCGCACGGCCGGCCCCCGACGGGAGGGTTCCTGCTAAGAGAGGTGCAGCTCTGGGACCCCTGCCCAAAGGCCGGCCAGCCCCTCGCTGGCTCCAAACGCAGCTGCCCTCCGGTTCTCCTGGGACAGAGGGAAGTTGGGCTCGGGCTCACGGGCTCTTCCAGCCCCCTCTGCCGGGGACGGGGCTCACACTGCTGGAGGGGCTCCTGTGCAGCAATTACAGAATAGCTGCTACCTGGGGAAGCAGCCTTGAGAAGCGACCCAGAGCTACTCAAGCCCAGCTTTAAGGTCAAATAAACCTTGAGATCAGCGAACACACAGGGAAACGTCAGTGGCCGAGGGGAGCTGCTCCGGAGTGGGCGAACCACACCGGAGGGGCAGGTCTCCACGCACAAGGCTATAGCCACGCTCACACCTACAAAAAACGGTCAGGGGTGTGCTGGTGATCGAGAGCACTGTCACTTGAGCATGGCGCGGCAGTTCACGTGGTGGTCATCACCCTCTCAGAAGGAGCTTGGCTATGCCCTCCAACCAGCAGAAAGACACACGCTCTGCACTTGCCCAAATGGATGTGACACCTTGGAGTGAGCTCCCATGACAGCCATACAGGTCTTAGGCTGGAGGGTGTGCTGGAGTGCTGGGTGGCAGTGGTGAGGTGCGACCAAGTGGACAATCTGCTCAGCCTGGTGGCAGAGCTAGAGAAGGAAGCAGAAAGCTTAAGGAGCATCGGGGAGTCTGAGATAGACTGGTGGAACCAAGCACTGCCCTCCTTGAGACAGTAGCCCCAAGACAAAAAGGAAAGTCTGGTGACAAGTGGTGTCCCTGAGGGGTCTGTATGGGGACCATTACTGTTTAATATCTTTATCAATGACATAGTGGGATCAAGGTCACCCTCAGCAAGTTTGCAGATGACACGGACCTGAGTGGTGCGGTTGGCACGCCTGAGGGATGGGATCCATCCAGACAGACCTGAACAAACTGGAGAAGTGGGCCTGGGTGAATTTCAGTAGGTTCAACAAGGCCAAGTGCAAGGTCCTGCCCCTGGTTCAGGGCAACTCACAGTACTGACAGAGGGTGGGTGTGAAGGGTCAAGAGCAGCCCTGTGGAGGACTTGAGGTTGCTGGGGGATGAGAAGCTGGAGCTGAGCTGGCCCTGTGCGCTTGCAGCCCAGAAGCCAATGCCACCCTGGGCAGCACCACCACCAGTGTGGGCAGCAGGGCGAGGGGGGTGATCCTGCCCCTCTGCTCCCAGGGCTCTGCAGAGACCTCCCTGCAGTGCTGTGTCCAGCTCTGGAGTCCTCAGCACTGCAGAGACAGGGACCTGCTGGAGTGGGGCCAGAGGAGCCCCAGCAATGCTGGGAGATCTGGAACCCCTCTGCTGGGAGGCCAGGCTGGGAGAACTGGGGGGGTTCAGCCTGCAGAGGAGAAGGCTCCAGGGAGACCTTCTGGTGGCCTTTCAGGACTTAAAAAGGCTTGTAAGGGGCTTCTAAGAAAGATGGGAACAATATGGTTTTAAACTGAAACGGGGGAGATTCAGACTAGATCCAAGGAAGAAATTTTTTACACGGAGGGTGGTGGGACCCTGGCCTAAGTTGCCCAGAGAGGTGGTTGATGTCCCATCCCTGGAACCATTCCACATGAGGCTGGAGAGTGCTCTGAGCAACCTGCTCTAGTTGCAAATGTCCCTGCTCCCTGCAGGGGAGTTGGACCAGATGACCTTGAAAGGTCCCTCCCAGCCCAAACCAGTCAGGGATTCTATAACCCCATTCCCTCCACCGCTTTGTGGTGCATATGCCTGATCCCCATCAGTCCAACTGCACTACCCTATCTGGGGTTTGACTTGCAGGAGCTGAGACCCACTCTAAAGGCACCCCCTCTCTCCTGTGCTAGGGTGTGGGAGCTGGGGCAGATGCCAGAGCTGAGCATTAAGAGCATGTGTGTTATGGCACAGCTAATGCTGAGCCAAGCAGCCAGCTCAGAGCTGCTTCATGGAGCGTGTGTGAACTTGGGAACCTGCGACTTAACCGTGAGCAACAGTTCCAGGGACAGGGCAGACAGCACAGAGAGGCTGCCACCAGCCTCCCTCAGCCAGCCAGAAACTCTGTCCTCACATCTTGGTGGTAACAGGGTCCTGTTACCACCTTAGGATGCTGCTGGCTCCCACAGCTTCCACAGCTCTGTACACTGGACCTCCAGCCTACACAGGTACAAACCCTGCAGATTTGGAATAAAAAGCAGCACAGAACAGGTTAAAAACCTCAGATCTGCTGAAGACAGGGAGTGGGCACTCGCCTAGTGAGGGGGCCCTTTCCACCTCCCTCAAACACAGGCCCCTCTAGGGGTGACGGCCCAGGAGAACCCGTGAAGGCAGACACTTCTACACAAGCAAGCTTCAAAGCTCAGCCTCTCCTGGCTAGCCGTTGCTCCACAGGGCCACACGCAGGCCCAGGGCAGCTCAGCACACGTGCCTCCCGTGGAGCTCCAAAAGAGCCGCTCACCTACCAAGAGGCCAGGACTGGGAGGAGAGATGGCCACACAGGCTGCCTGCAAACTAGCCTAACGCCCATCTTTACAAGCTGTATTAAACACCCTCCCGCAGCATCTGCAGCCTGGGGGGAGAAGCTGCAGGAACTACTGCATGGAGCAGCCATCGGTGGGCAGGAAGTCATACACATACATGGCCACCGACTTGGACAGGTAGGTCATGGTGCCGAACCGACCGCTCGGTGCGCTGTCATACAGCAGGCTGCAGATGCCCGTTGTGGGATCCCTCTCCAGCATGTGGTCATCAGCACCCAGGGCTTTCTGGATTTTGGACAAAGAAAGAAAAAGGCAGCATTAGGAAAAGTGCAGCCCCCTTACCAGCTTCCGCCTCAAGCATCTTCTGTTGCACTTGCAGCGAGACACACTGAGGGTGAGCAGCGGGAGGAGGACACTACATCTTTGCTGCGCCCCATGAACACAGTGGCAACAACAATCACGACCCTCCAGGCGGGTGAACTCTGCACAGCTGTGGGGAACACTGGCAGCAGCCGTGGGTGCAGGCTGTGGTCCCTGCATGAGGCCTGACCCCTACCTGCTCCTCATAGAAGAGGTCATTGGCCATGTGCAAGATCTTTTCCACGGCTATGATGCCGCCAATGGTGTGCACCTCCATGTCCACCAGCATGGTGAGCACTAAGATAGCCTCCACCAGCAGCTGCCTGTACTCTGGCTGGGGCACACGGTTGAGGACCGACTCCACATGCACAGCAAATTTCATTTCCCCTGGGGTCATCTGTGAGGAGGGAGAAACAAATGCACCTAGAACACCATATAACCAGCACAAATCCTGAGTTATGCTGGGCACTCACCCAGAGCAACCCAGCACCCAACACATGGCCCATTTTCCCTTTCCATAAAGCTCCTACCTCTCTGGTTGTTGAAGAGGGGAGAACAAAGCCCTCCACAGAGAGGCCATGGCACTGCAGAACAAGGAGACCACAGTTATAGCCTAGAAAAGCACAGTCCAGCTCACCAATTTGCTTCCACTTGAGCATTGGTGCACACTGTCCACACACCCCTGCTCTACCTCCTGACTCCTGACCCAGCATCCCTCCTTTCCCATCAGTTCAGCAACAGCCAGAGCCCTCCTCCTACACGCATCATAAGGCTCTGCTCCCTGGCTTACTATGCCAAGGTTGAGCTGCGCCCAAAGCTGCTTCTGCTCTGGCTCCGCTCCGCAGCCCTACACCTGCCTTGCTAATATAGAAAGTGCCTGAGCAGACCCAGCCCCTTCTGCAAGAGTCAGCATAGTACGAGGTAGGTCATACATGCCTACAGGGTGGCTCCAGATCTTCAGCAGCTTTCCAGGACCAACTGCAAGCCCTGTCCATGAAGCACGTAACTACATAGTATTTGGGACCAGTCCTGGGTGACCAAGTGTCCCTGGCAAGGATGGTGCCTGGGACCAGAGGCTGACATGCATGGAGACAAGCCAGTCAGATGTCCAGCTCACCTTCTGCAGGACCTTCCAGACCTTCTGGTAGAAGCCCACAGGGACCCGGTTGAGAGCCCCATCCAGCCGCCGTCTCCGCTGCCACTGGCCCTGGCGGCTATCCTTACTGCCCTGGTCCTCCAGCATGCTTGAAAAGGAGCCCTTGCCCAGCAGCTCTGAGTGCCCAGCAGGCTGGGAAGACAAAACAAGGACCGCAGAGAGTGCTGCAAAGTTAAATACCCCAAAAGAACACAGCTTGCTGCTGCCCAACAGTTTGTGCTGACCCAGCCTGCCTCCCAGGGCAGAGCTGCCACCTCCTGCCCCTAAAGCCTACCTTCCAGCCCCAGCTCCCCAGTACCCCCCAGAGCACAGCTCCTTTCTGTGGGAGCAAACAGGACAGCCCCAAAGCATGCAGTCAACAAACGCAGGTTACCAGAGAGGACTTCAACTCCATGTCACCAGGCTGCAAACTGTGGGGCTGAAGGAGAAAGGGAGAGACAAAAAAATCAGGCTGTGCCAGAGCAGGGCAGCCACCACCGCAAGCAGAGCAGCAGCAACACAGACCAAGCATAGGTCACAGGCCAGTTATCCCAGGGGGGCAGTTAGCTGGAGTTTGAGAGGTAGCTTCGAAAGGCAAGCTGCATCAAGTCTCACATTTGCATCAGAGGGGAAGGACTGTGCCAGGGCACAGAGCGGCTGGGGGGCCCCCACATGCCAGTGCTGCGGCAGGCTTCTGCTGGACAGCACACAGAGGCAGGGCTGCTACTGCTCTGTTGTCTGCTGGCATGGGCAGGGATATAGTTCCAGGCAGACTGGAGGGGCAGCAGCAAGGTCACTGCCCATGGATGACCCTCCTCACCATACATATGGTCCCTCTGCGATGCCAGGTTTCACACTGCAGCAGGGTGGCTGTAAACCTGCTGCATCAGCCTGATCCCCACAGGCCTCACCTCTTTGAGGATGGGACCTCTCCAAGAGCTCAGGACTCCTCCTGGACAAACGCCAGGTACCAGACGAGGTCCTTGTAACTTGTAGCTGGGCAGAAACCTCTTACCCCAAAGAAATAGCTGGGGAGGCTACAGGCAGGATCCAGCAATCACTAGTGAACTGCCTGGTAGGGCCGCTGCTGCTCATGGCAGTGGAAACATCATGCCACCCAGCTCAGCAAGTTTTTGTGTGTATAGTGACATCTATTTGGCCATAGCAGCCATAGAGCACAGCTCCCAACTGGCTGCAATACCCATGGCTTAGAGAAGCATTCCTCTCTGCCAGGACAAACACAGCAGGTCTCAAAGGGGAGCTCCCCGAAGGTTGTTGGGCAGTTCCAGCCCTGGGTCCCCACAGCATGTTAAGCCATTGTTGACCTCTTTTCAGGGAACCAGCCTCACTCCCCTGTCCCAAACAGAGCAGCCCTGAGCCTGCCAAGAGGGGAAGCCAGCTCATTGCTGCAGCAGCTCACTCAGGGGGTCTGTTTAGGAAAGCTCATTAACTCATGCATGCTGCCCTGATGTGTGGTATGAGGGATAAAAGCTGAGGGTGCAGGAGGACCAGGGTGGCTTCACCTTACTCCCAGTCAGAGACTGCCTACGTTTATCCAACTGCTGCAAGAGAAAAAGGAAATGAAATTTCTGCTGCTGGAAGAGGCCCACCAGGACACCAGCCCCATCTGGGACACTGTGTGGTCCTCCCCAGCCCTACACCTTTTCAGGCACCTATGTGCTCCCCCTGTACTGCACTGCCAGAGGAACCCCCCACACCCACTAGCAGATTTACCCCAATTATCTCCCCAGGGCAGGACTGGAGTCAAAAGGAGCTCTCGGAAGCAGCTGTAAGCTCTCTGAAGCCCGGGAAAGAGCTCCCTCCTGCTCTCCCATAAGTCCCACTTGTCCTGTAGCTGCTTGTCACCCACAAAACCTGGCAGGAGCAGCCTGCAACACCTGCCCTCACCTGTTTGATCTCACTTTTCAGCCTGACAAGGCCGGTACGCTCAGGCTTGGTGGCCCCGACAGCCTCCACCTCACAGATGGAGACAGCGGTGGTGAGTGACGAGTCAACCGATCGCACTGGAAGGGAAGAGATCTAGAATGGGTACCATGGCTCAGGGCACAGAGGTCCCTCATCACTGCTTGGGCACTGGCACCTCTGCACCTCCCTGCCCTCTATCCCAACCAGCACCAGAGATCCAGGAGTGCAGCACAGAACTGCTTCAATTCAGGCCTGACTAGGCCAAGTGCTGAACTAAGCAAAGCCCCAATAGCCACTGGACTCGGGCTTGATCCCTGGAAATTGGCTCAGCACCACCCTGCTGAAGAGCACAGCTTCTCACTGGACTTCAGTGCGGAAGCAGCTGTGCTGAACATGCAGGACAGGGACATCCCCCACAGGTGGGAACACCTGGAGCTGGCCCCACTCCACACTAGGACCCAGCTTTGCCCAGAGATGCTCTCACAATCCTGCTGAGACTCACCACTCCTTTCCACCCCAAACTCCTTGCCGGAGAGGATGTGGTAGAGAAGGCTTTTCATGTCTGATGGGCTGAGATTCATCAGGTTCTCAGTGGCTTCTCTAGCTGGAGAGAACAGAATTGAGATGTCAGCCATCTCACAGTCCTCTTGGGACATTTCTACCCTGCATCCCATTCTGTTAGCAGGGTAATCACTGGTAAAGAAGCTCATCCTCCAAGGACATATGCTAACTCCAGGTATTGTCTGCAACAGGGCCTCTTCCCCACTCCAGCCCAACACACAACTGAATAGAGACCGCAGCGAAATAACCACCTGTGCTGTCCGTGAACAGCTCCAGCTGCAGGCCCTGGCACTTTCAATGCATGGTCTTGTCCTGGTGCCTTTTTTTTTTTTTTTTTTTTTTTTTTTTTTTTTTTTTACCTGTGTTTTTCCTTCCTGGCTCTCGGCCCCCCGCCGCTGCCCCCCCCCC
>JANHGN010002962.1:0-65563 GCA_024605025.1 Megaceryle maxima | reverse complement strand
TTTTTTTTTTTTTTTTTTTTTTTTTTTTTTTTTAAACAGTGCTTGTCCTTCCTGGCTGACAGGGCCCCAGGCACTGCCCCAGCGCCCACCCCAGCCAGAGTGACATCCCTGCCACAAGTACCTGAGCAGTGCAGGAAGTGCGCCAGCTCCGTTGCCATCACCTGGATGATGAGCCCAATGCGGATACGGAACATCTCAGCGAAGAGTGTGGGCTGTGTGCGTATATACATGGCCAAGTACACCATGATCTCCTGGAGGGGAAGACGCAGATCACCCCACTGCTGCTCACCAAGGCAGACACCCAGCTGTGGGGACCCCTGCTACCCTTGCTCCTCACCTGGGTAAGGATGGACACACTGAGGTTCTTCTCACTTGCTTCATCAATGAGGTGAACAAGCTCCTCATAGGGGATCGGACTGACGAGAGAGCAAATGGCAGAGCAGGTGAGAGGCAGCAGAGTGATCCCTGCATCCCTCCTGGTCTGTACAGCCCAGAGAAGAGATACGGGCTGGGGACAGCCACCCAGAACCGCTCCTGCCCAAAAGACTCCAGAGCAGAGGGGTGACATCCAGTCCCAGAACAACACACATGGAAGGGAGAGGTGCCACACTCACGTGGAGATTGTCTTCTCACGTGGCTCTGGGGGTAGGCCCACTGTCAAGTGCTTCTGGTGAGACAGGAGGTCAGTGCAGGCCTGGGGACACAAAGGATCACCCCAGACATCATCAACAGCTCAGGGTTTGGGGCCTCAGCACAAAGCAGAGGGAGACAGAGCTGATGCAGCCAGAGTTTGTCTGCCTGCTCTGCTGCCTCCTGCCTGATGCATCTCAGCCTCCTAGAGGCTGGCTGCACAGATGTTACCTCATCCAGAGCTTCCACTTTCTTCTTGAGGATACCAGAGATGTAGCGGATCAGTGCCCACTGGCGCGTGTGCCCCACCCGCACGTACAGCTCAGTGAGGAGCTCCTTGACAGTGGGGCCAGGCTCGCTATCAAGCCCCGTGTGCCACTCGGGCCCCCTGCAGTAAAGGGGAAGCTGCGTTACAGCGAGCAATTTGCACTGTGGTGGCCCCCGAGCAGCACAGATCAGAACACAGGCACGGCTGTGCCAGCTCTCTGCTCCATGAGCCAGCAGGACTCAGAGCTCATCATACTTGATGATGTGGAGCATGTAGAGGATGTCTGCTTGTTCCTGCAGCGTAGGGCAGATGCGCAGCTGGTCCACCAGTGCCTTGCAGTCCACATTGCCACCCTCATCGTGGGGCAGGTTCATCTCTGCATAGGGCATTGGGCTCTGGGGGAAGGAAGACCCATGTTCTTGGTTAGCACCAGCATCCCACACCAAGTGAGGTCTGGTTATGGAGCCAAGGCCATTCACCTGTGGATACTCCCCCTCACCAAACACCAAGCCTTCCCTAGGTAGCCCCACAAGGACCCTCTGGCTCCAGCAGAAAGGATAGCACTACTCAGCCAGTCTGTGAGGGACAGGGCTCACCTTGCCATCCATGTCATGCTGGGGGGCTGAACTCAGCAGCTTAACCGACTGCTGGGATGCTTGGAAGATCTTGCTGGGGACATACATCCCAACATCTAAAAGAAAGTCAAAGTTGGTGCAGACACTTCTGAACCCCATCCACCACTGCTGTGCCCCAAAGCACCTCACACCTGACACTGCTGCCGCAGCAGTTCCTGCAGAGCGGTCAGCTGTGGAAGAAGCAGCCCCTGCCCACCCACGTAGAGAAAGGGAGCTGCCATCCCTTATTGTTCAGCAGCATCCGTGAGTACTGCACAGGCACCAACCCCAAGATACTCCACGTCCAGGACTAACACAATGGACATAATGTGCCCTTGCCCAGGAAAAAGCTGCTCCGCGGTCCATGGGGCCCCCAGCATCACTCAGCTGGGAGAGCTACTGAATCATCTCAGCCTCACTGACAGACTTGACTGAAGTTGCTGAACATGCTGAAGTCACTCACTCTGGACATGAAGGTCTTTGGCCTTGGATGCCAGGGACATAAGGTCGCGGGTGGTGTGGACAGCAGCCCGGAAGCGGCTCAGCCCTCCCCGCTGGGCAGTGGGAGGGAGGTTCGACTGGGGAACTGTGCGCTGCAGCAGGTGGTCCAAGTACTGAGCAACCTCATCATATGCGTCCTCTGGAAGGGGAGGTGGAGAGGGTCAGCCACTTTGTGCTGGGGTACCCACAGACCCTGGAGAGCTCCCCAGCTGTGCCTCTGCAAGAGCAGAGCTTTGCTGGCTGCACAGAACAACAATGTGGGGCTAGTGCTGGCAGACAGATGGACAGAGCGGGCAGCCAGGCTCACAAAGCATGGCAGTTGCAGCACCCCAGTTCCTACACTACTCCACTGCCAGGGACACTGGCTGCCAGCTAGGGCCAAACTGGTGCTCCCTCCGAGTCCCGCCTGGATGAAGGAAGTGATGGGGCTGCAGTGTGCCTGGGTCCAAGCCTGCACGAGGACAGTAAAGTCTACTCGAACTCTGTGGTGAAACCCTCACGCTCTTTCCCTCCAGGGAAGAAGGGGAGGCAGAGCCAGGGGCTGCCTGTCCAAGCAGAGACCACTTAGGAGTGCCTCAGCACAGCAAAGGCCTCAGCTAAGCAGGACTCCAGCATGGGAGCAGGGCAGGGTGTCTTTTGCAAGTTATTTCTGATTAGGAGTTAGAGGGGTTATGGCTCCTGCCATGCTCTTTGCCCAGCCTTCAGCAGCTCCTATTGTTCCCAGCACCACATTGGGAACACAAGAGCCACCACTTGCTATTTGCAGCATGGAGGAAGGTGCTCAGAGGACATATCTCTGCTCAGCCGGCAGAGAACGCCACTGCCCAACAGTGAGCAGTATGCCCTGGGGTGCAGGTGCCCAATGCCAAGGCAACACAATACCACACAGAGCTGTTGTGCATTTCCAGCCAGTGGGCCAAGGCAAAGCCTCACTGCTCTCCAGCTAGCAGCACAAGCCCCATGAGGTAGCTGCAGATGGCATCTGAGGCCAAGAGCACAGCATCCCCTTTCTGTACCTGGTAGGGACACCTTGTGCCAGTGCCTGAAGGTTTGTCTGGAGCAGTCCCCCAGATAACAGGCCTGAAAGCAGCATTCTGCCTGGCTGCAGCATCTGACCACCAGAAAAACTTCAAACTGAGCATCTTCTAGCTACTGTAGAGAGGCCAGGCAAGCCCTGTCTCCCATTGGGGCCAGAGGGAAGCAGATACCTTGGAGAAGCCTGGGTGCAGCCTCCAAGGACACTGCAGGGAAAGTGAGAGGATGGCAAGAGAAGTGAGTATTCAGAGTCCTAGCAGTGCAAACACTGGCTACAGGAGCAGCAGAGGCAGAGCAGACTGATGGGAAGGCTGGAAAAATGATCAACACTATGTCACGCAGGAGGAGAACATACCCAGGCCTGCTTGCAAAGGGAACAGCAAACTTGCGTGCTGCCATGGTCTCAGGATCTCAGGACCAGGTGGGTCCATCATGCTGTGATGGACCTCTCGGGCACCCTATCCACAGCAGCAAGGCCTCAATTTGGCACCCACTGGAGCAGCTTTGCCCAGGGAGGGTCAAAGGCTGTGAGAAAACCACACTCCAAGATTACCTGGGGACATGGTCGCTCTGTCTCACCACTTCAGGTGCTGTACTATCACTTTCTGCACAATCATGTGCGCACCAAAGATCCTCAGCCAAATCTCCTGAGTGGAAGCAGGTTGCCAAACCTTTGTCTCTTTCTCACGCAACAGCCTATGAAGTTTGGAGCGGTTCATTCCAAAGCATCCTCCATGCTCTCCACATCCACCAACCTCAGCCCTGTCTGGCCAGGAAACCCCTCCAGTGAGGGGGCTATAACAAGTGCATCAATTCACCCAGTCACACCCCCCTGGTATCACTCACCATGAGCATCACCCAGATGAGGTTAATTGATGGAGAGTCAAATGGGAACAGAAACATGGTGAAAACTCAAGTGTATGAGCAACACAGCATCAGGCACTGGCAAGGATCTTGGGCGTTACGGGTTTTCATGTGAGTCTGGCATTTGCCACACTACAGAAGCAACTGGCCGGTTCCCCCTTACCATCCTCTGCTACCTGCAAGCCATGCAGCCACTCCTCGGCGTCTAGCTCCTCAAAGCTGTCAATGCTGAGCTTGTAACTCTTGGCAAAGACCTTACCCTCTGGCCCAGGGTCCATAAAGCTGAGGTGTGTTCGGCACGACGTTGTCAGGAACTCCGACAACTTACCCGTCTGGATCCTGGGCGAGAGGAGGGGAGGTCACACAGAGAAAGAGGGAGGCAATAACCTTGACTTTGCCTTTTGAATCCAGGCAGGCCCTTCAACAGGGAGAGGCAGGCTTCCCTAAGAGCATACACATGCCCCAGTGCCTGCTGGAGCCACCTGCAACTCCTTCAGCCATGGCCAGGTGTACAAGGGCTGTCCAAAAGCTGTTAGAGGGATCCTGCAGCCACGGGTTTAATGGCATTAAGAGATAGGTCCTCTCTTGCATCTCCTCTATTGGAGATGTAGCCCCAAGGTGCACTTACAGCCTAGCACACCCCAGTGTATAATCCACTGCTTGTTCACCAACAGCAGATGCTCAGGACCAGCAGGTACCCTCATAAACAGGCTCTTGGAGGTCACCAGCCCTCTCCCCTCCTGTACCCCAGGAAGCTGTGCTCACCTTGCACCACCAAAATACCCGTCCTGCAGCTTCCGCAGCATTGCCAGCACCGTGGGGTGCACGCTGCTGCCGGTTTCATCTGTTGTGAACAGAGACACAGTCAGGCTCTTCCACTCCAAGAGGTGTCCAAAAGGTAACACAGGGCCAGGTGAGCATTTAGACATGCAAAGCACCACAGCATCAGCCAGAACCCTGGTTTGGGATGCACAGCCAGGCTGTGGTACCGAAAGCACTACTCAGAAAGGGAAATTCAGGACTGTCCAGGCTGTATTCCAGAAAAGCCAAGCCAAGATGAACTCCAGGCTCCTGGGATTCACCTTGGGCTGAAGCCAACAGTACCAGACAGCAGCACCTAAACAGCCCTCTGCTCTGTCCCTGGCTTTCACCCAAGGCAGTGCATGGGGTGCTACTATCAGAGCCGGAAGACACCACAGCAAAGAGCATGCTCAAGACACTAAGGTGATTTCAAGGAGAGCCAATAAGGCCTGAAAGCAGAATAGAGTCCCTTCCCTGCACCAGGCTCATGGGGAAGCTGTGACCTGCTCCAGAAAAGCCAGTTTTGCTCTGCACCATTGCACAGCTCTTTCCTCCCTCATTTGCTGTTTTCCCCACTCAGCAGCTGGTTAGTCTTAGTGAAGAGTCAAGATGCAGGAAGAGCCCCAAGAACACTTTTACAGGGGGATTACTTTTTTCGTCTTTCTCTCAAAAGGCCTCCCAACAAGCCCAGCTGCCCAGAGACCAAATACTGCTGTGCCAACAAATGCCCCTTGGGCTGCAGGTGCTAGTGCTTGAAGGGCAACCCTGCTAGCTGCCAGGACAGCTGCCAACTCAGTGGGGCTCCTTTGAGCCTTCAGCAATTTACAGGATGCTACTGGCTGTTCCAGCTCCACTGTGTCCCCATTACTGAGACGGTCCCACATTGGCCCGCCCCCTCCCTTCCACAGAGGCTACTTCCCAAGGCTGCTCTAGTTAAATACAATTTATACCAAGCATGGTGTGGGAGATGGGGAAGGTGATGGTCGGCCGCCCGGTCATCCTCCAGCGGCTGCAGAGGTACGAGAGGTCTGTCCTCAGCATCTCCACAATCATCTTGTTGTCGAGAGCCAGGTAGAACTGCTGCTGGTCTATGAACTGTGAGGACAGCAGGAGACATGAGTGGCCCATCCCACAGCCACCAGGTCCCTCTGGTGACACCCACATCTTCCCACTGGCGCTCGGCACCTTACCCGGTAGGTGCCAGTACAGTGCAGCAAATGAGGGCTGGCAGCTACTGACCACTAGCAACTATGAGGTAACACCAAAGCTCAGCAGCAGCACCACCACCCAGGCCTCACACAGCCAGTCCATGCTGTGCCTATCCCACACAAACATACGCTACCCCCGGTGCTAGGGAGTGCAACCCTACTCATGTGCCACGCCGAACGCTGGGGACAGAAGGATCCCTGTCCTGCCATCAGCCTCTCCTGGTGTCCTTGCAAAGAGATTTTTTTCACTCAATACTGATCATCAGAAACCATCTGAAACCATCTCCTCCCAACACAAAGACAACCGGGACTACCAATTCTGCTGCTTCATGCCAGGAAGCTGGGGCTACTCCCAGACTGTTCAGGTGTTGGGCCACCTCTGAGAACACCTTGAGTGCTCAACCAGTGAAGAAATGTCCTGCCCAGTTCCAGATCTGAGAGCTGGGAATGAGCCCGTGCAATATCACCCACCTGTGGGGTAAAGGTAAAGATGTTCTTCCTGATGTCATAGAGCTTGGAGGTCCCAAGGACGCCCATGTGCCGATAGGGCCGTCCTGTCAGGCACATCTGCTTGTTGCGCCCTAGCAAAGCAGGGGGAGGTGTTTTTAGTGCAAACCTCCTCAGAAAAGGGAAAGCGGCAGCAAACAGACAGGCCCCTGTGCTGTCAGCCAGCAGGAAAAGGATAGTTTGTGGCTGGGGTGCTCCAGGAGCCTGTTTGGAGCTGGCATGGCTGTAAGGGACAGGGATAATCTGTCCCCCAGCCCTGCCCAGGGTGCTAGAGACACCCAGACCCTCCCCAGGGACTCTTGCTTAAACGGGGACATACAGCCTGTCTTGACCTCTACAACTTGCCACACCTCCAGGTCTTCGGGGATGTCAGAAGCTGGGGCAAGGCCGGGGGTTTCCCCCTACACAGGGCTTGCCCCCTAAAGCTGACGGCTCCTTCAGCATTCCATTGTTCCTGGATTAGTCTGAGCCCAGGATGGTGCAGCAGCAGAATCACCCCTTGGTCATGTCATCGCGGGCAGCTGCCAGGCTGCTCCCCTGCGCACTTTGCCCATGTCACACTTGGCCTTTTGGTGGCTTAAATTAACCAGTGCATGCAGCCTGCTGTGGGTCAGGTTTCTCCTTTAGCCCAGGCTGGGTCTCCAGCTCCCATGCAAAATGCCCCATGCCCAAAGGGTTGCAGCACAAGGGAATGAGCATGCAGAGCTCTCAGCACACTCTCCCCTCACGCTCAGCCCTTCCAACCAGGTCCATCCTATATGGAACAGAGCCTCTGCCTGTCCCTGGGGCGACTGTACAATGCCAGAACTTTATCCCTTTTAGAATCGCCCTGAACAGCCCTGCCTGCCACTCTGGCTCCCCTTAGCAGGAGTAGCTTTACCAGGCCCAGGAATGGGTGACAGAGCTTGTATCAGCCAGGCAGAGAGCAGCAGGGCAGGGTATCAGCATCTACAAGCAGGGGTGCTGGGGAACAGGACGGACCCTTCTGCACTCCCTCTCCTGCAGTAGAAGGGAGCCCAGCTCACCCAGACGGGCGTAGATGTGACTGAGGATGCGAGCAGGCTGCACTCTGATGGGGTAGACATCTGACACAGTCTCCACATCGATGTCCTCCTTTCTCAGCACAGCTTTGATCCCCTCCGTCTCTGCCAGGATGCACACTGCGGAGGGAGGAGGACAGAGGCACAAGGATGTGACAGCACTGTCCCTGACCTCTAGGGACACATATAAGGTGCCATGTCATGTAGAGGCAGCTGTCTGGAGTCCCTTTGGGAACCAGTTCCCACTGCACAGGTCTGCCCTGCTCGTTCTAACACTCTCTATTCCAAAGCCTTCACCACTAAGCGGCAGGACGACAGGTTTCAACCCTTCTGCAAAGGAGGCTGCAGCAGGTGATATTTCACTGGTGCAACACAGGGTGGAGAAGGACTTGCTATACCCCCATTGTGGGTTATATCCACCTTGCCAGGGCTGAGATCTAGCTGCATCGGTAACCACCCAGCAGAGAGAGCTACCCCAGAGCCACCCCCATGGGCAGGCACGCCAGGCACAGGGGTTTGGGACCAGGCCCTTTCTCTCACCTTGGACTACCACATCGGGCTTGGGGACAGTCGCAAACCGGCGATTGAGTGGATCTATTTCACCGGGAGCGAGAAACCCCTGAGGAAAGAGAGGTATGAAAAGATGAGTATTTCATGGGCAGGGTAGCACAGAAAATTCCTATGCACAGCCCACCTTTAAAACATCCTGGGGGATGGAGGTGACAGATTCCCCACGATAGATGGCTTGGGGTGGTAGCATTTGCCCTTTCAGAGCTCAGAGCCTGGCCTTACAGCCCTTCCCAGCACCAGGGGTGATCCTACCTCGGCCATCAGGCAGCCCAGGATGTAGAGGGACTGCCCCCACATGAGCGGCAGCTTGCCCATGGGTATCCTGTCCACAGTGTGGGGGTTCCTGTACTCCTCATCCACCTGCAAGACAAGCCAGGAGGCCAGGAAGGGATCCACAGACACAGGGTGTTGAAAGAAGCATCGTCATTGCATTTTGAAGGCCATCAGTTTAGGGCTTTAAACAAAAGCCTAGGAAAGCATTTGCCATAGAGGGCCCAAAACATCCCGGCTACGTTTGTCCCCTCTACTTGTGATTGCCACAGGCACCCACATCAGGCAACAGATCAGCTGCTCAGACCTGGTTTGGGTTCCTAACACCAGGCCTCTTCTGTACCACTAGCAGGCCATTGCTCTCAGCCCATGCCCACACAAACACCCTCAGCACTGAACAGGAGCTCAGAGCAACCTCCCAGGCCCAGGTCCACATGTCCTGAGCTATCAGAGGACTCTGACTCCAGGCCAGCAGACTGTCAGCAAAGCACCCTTCTGTATGTAGGCAAGAAATGCTTTGGGGAAAAAAGCAGTTTATCCAATGGGGCTCTATAACAGCTCCGTGCCACACTTCCCCCCCCCCCCCACATGGGGTTTCCATGCACTACATGTGCTGCTTTACTAACAATTTGGGTTAATAAGCAGTTAAAAATGAATTATCTAGTAATGAGACATTTCCACTCCTGCAGTAGCTCAGGACCCCTCACCTTATCCGGCGGGACACTGTACAGCTCTGGCACCAGGCGCACCCCGTTCTTCCCCTTGATGAGAATCCCCTCAAGGGCTTCCCGGTACTCCTGCACCTGAGGATAGAAGAGAGGGGATCTGCCTTGAGTCATGGCTCCCTGAATTCTTCCCCTGCAATGCCACCTTTGCCAGGGACTTTGCCCAGCAGGTCCTGCAACCCTTACCTGCTCCATGTTTCCGATGAAAATCCCGTCAATGATCAAGTACGCCCAGAAGAGAGGCCACTCGCACTCAATGTTCTCAAACAGCTTTAGCTCAGCAGGTTCATAGTACAAGCGGTTGGGGTCCTGTAGGGACATGACAGCAAGGCAGGTTGTGGGTAGCAGGATCTCCACAAACTGACAGGGCTTCTACTCCCCGCAAGACCACAGCCTCAAATGCCATCCCCGTCCTCTGCAGATGATGGCCAAGACAGAGTCAAAAAGCAGTTTCACCTCCAGGCTACGTCCTTACCATCAGACATCCCCTCATAAGCCCCCTGCACTGACACCAAAGGGAGACTACCCAGTCCCCGGAAGAGTACCCCAGAGCCTTGTACAACAGCCCAACATCCCCCTTGCTTCACCAAGAACAGCTGCATCCCCTTCTACCTTGCCTGCTCTGCCCCAGCCCCTCAGCACCTGCCTCCTCCAGAATCACCAGGCTGGCTCCACCTGGGTGCAAGGGCTTGGGCTGGTTGCGCAGGGTCCTTCCTGCCACTTGGTGTGATTTCCAGCCTGACACGAGGGAAGTGGTCAAGATGGAGAGCTACCTTTGCTGAATCCTCCCACCCTAAATGTGCACCGTATCTGTCCTGGTTCTGTGGTTCTCAGATGCAACTACTGCTTATAAAATTTTCCTCTTTTCCTTCCCCAAAGCAGCAGCAGAAGCCTCCACTCACTCCAAGAGCCCAGTGTGGCAGCACACAAGCTGCCTGCTGTCCTGGCAGAGGCTGAAGCAGCTTTGTGAACTCCAGTGCTGTCGCAGAGCTGAGGCCATCAGGGAGGAGCACTGCACATTCGCCTCCACAGGCCTCTGGCACTCCCCTGGGGGCTCTGCATCCCTGGGAAAGCCAGGGGAAAAAGCCCGCCTTGGTAGGGCTCCCACATGGTGAAGTGATTCTGTCCTTCCTCAGCCTAACAGACTCACAACACCAGGTCCCAGGATGGAGGCAGAGCCAGGCTCTGCCCATCTGCTATGGGGTCCGGTGGGAGATACCACCTTTGCAATGGGCTCTGGAAAAGCCTTGTCCAGACCCACGGCAGTGCCTGTGGCTACTCAGAGCTCATCATCTTCCCTGTGGTCCCCAGCCTGGCATTCCAGTTCTGGTAGGGCTGGAGACACTTACCTCTTTGGGCGTCCTGTATCCATCCCGGAGAAAGCGGCAGCAGCCATAGCGCCCCTGCAAGGGAGGGAAAGAGGTGCTGAGCAGGAGGCATAGTGTGAGATACCTCGTACCTTCAATCCAGAAGCACAGGGGGAGTCTACTCCAGCCAAATACTCCCTTAATTCACTCACCTTGTGCTCAGGCATCACAATCACAGCCTAGGGTCATAGCGCACAGGACTGTTTCTTTGCACACCCCTGCCACAGGTCACGGAGACTGGGAGAGGACATGCCACAGCACCCCCCACCCCCCAGCACATTTTGGGAAGAAGTGGGCCACAACAGTTTAGACTCAGCTGTTTCCCAGGAAGAGTGAGACAAGGGCAGAGGTGCTCACCTGCAGCTTTGTGATGATCTCTTGCTTGGTGATTTCCACCAGCTCACTGTCCTCCACAGCGAATGCCGGGTAGGAGATGACAGAAAGCACACTGGCATCCACTTCCTTGGATGTGGAGGCCCTGGGCAGCATCGAGTGGAGGATGGACTGGACAAAGGGGGAGGAGGGGTGATTAGGCTGCCAGGCTGGGCATCATTCATACCACAACCTCAGCAGATCACAGTTCATCCTGTAACGGGGTAAAGCCCATACAGGTCTCACCTGGCAGTGCTGGACCTCGTCTGACAGCACCCGTATAACTGACTGTGGGCCTCCCTTTGCTCCAAAGAGATCCAGCTCATCCAGTGCCTCCAGGGCAGCCTGCAAGCAGGGTGAGACTCAAAAAAAAGCAGCACAGGGCCACCGCTGCCCCCCAGAACCTGCCCCGCGCTTCTGCCCAGCTCACCTTGGCCATGCCGATGGAGCTAGCATTCAATTCAGTGATGCCCTGGTTCGTCTTGTCCCCACGCTCCCATATCCCGAAGTCCTGCACAGAGGCAGTGGCTTGCTGGAGCCGGCAGCATTTCACAGCACACCCAGGCAGCCTTTGAATCCCACCCATGGGTGGTGCGCCCAGCAAGCACCGTGGGACTCTGCCCACCAGGGCTCAGGAGAGACTCATAGCTGCCCTTAGACACCAGCCCCCCACCTGCACCCACAGGGCTTGCTCCCCTTCCCCAGCGCAGGCTACCCACCGCTGTTTTGTAGGCTGCTTCAATGTAGAACACAAGGTTCTGGATAAAGTTGACTTCATCCAGGCTGTGAATTATGTGGAGGCCTGAAGCAAGAGGAGGAATTCCCATTAGTTGCTCCAAGCCCACACGCATCCCTAAGAAGGGGCTGCAGGAACCCAGACTGGACCCCTCCTCCCCACTGCACGCCTGCCTCGTGGGAACCGTGTCATGGCTGGCCCCCACCTCCTCTCCCACACCCTGGCAGCTCTGGGGCTTCAGGCCCAGGACCTCTCAAGAGAGATGGGCATCAAGGGGCACAAATCCACCTCTGGTGTTGTGAGCATAAGAAAACAGGGAGGCCATCACAGCGGTCTGGCACCCAAGAAGCTGCACCCAAACTGAGAACATAAAGAGCCATGGAGATGAACACAGTCAAAGTCCCAATGGCAGCCCCCAACAGCATCACCTGAGGCTGTCATTTGTGCCAGCATGAGCAGGTAGAGGGAGGTGGCATCCATCTGTAGGTGACCCCACTCAGTGTCTCCCACCACGGTGTCACAAGTGCGGGTGTTGTACTTGGCATGCAGGCAGTCCCTGGTGCTCTGGCTGTACTTGAAGGCCTCCACCTTGTCCACCTTGAGAAGGTCAAGGAGATGCAGAGGTTCATCAAACCCTGTCTCCAGAGAGATATGGCAGCCCCAGAGCCAAGGGCTGCCCCATGCCATCAGCCCAGCCCGTGGAGCCGTGCCTGGCTGGTCAGAAATCCTGCAGCACATGTGCTGAGCCCCTCCAGGCACCAAGGCAGTGAGCGCAGGCTCGCATACCACCCTAGCACAGGGCTGCAGCCATGGAGGGTCCACAACTGTGGCTGCACCATGCGAACAGAAAAGGGCGACACCAAATGCCCTCAACGAGAAGAGCTGCAGAGTCCCAGCATCAGCCAGGCCACAAGACAGGGAGCAGCTGGCAAAGGCTCCACTGGTCACCAGCCCACAGCACTGGCAGTTCTATCACAACAAGGACAGATGCCAAGTTGGAGCTTATTTCAAGACTTCCTGGAAGTGAGCCTGGAAGGCTGGGGAGAGCCGGCACAGCTGGGACAGACTATGTTTGGGGCAGAGCTGGATTTTGAGCAGATCACCTGATTTTCAGAGGCGCTCCCCAGGCCCTACCTGTCTCATCATGCACTGGAGCAGCCCCCGCATCAGCTTCACAACGCTCTGCAGGAACAAGGAAAGCAGCAGTGTTAGTCTCCACACAGCCATGAGAAGCCCTGACTCAGGATCAGCTGGCTGCTGACCTTTGCGGGACTCTGGTGTCTGTAATCAGAGCCCGTGCTCACATTGCCATGGCCCCCACTCCCGAGGTGACAGCAGAGGGAAGTGATATTTCTTGGGCTGCCATCAAGGCTGAGCTGCTGGTGGGGGGATGGCACAGCTGCAGGACTCAGCTTCCCAGCTCTTGGGTGAAGGGCTGTATCCCCAGGTCACCCCAGAGCCATAGAGCAGGACCCTCTGGATGGGTTCCAGTGGGCTCTGACACCCCATCCTACTGCCCCTTGAGCTTGGGGGCAGCCCTGTCCCCAACCTCACTGCAAAGCCTCCACGGCCTCTCGGTCGCAGAGCCGGGCCCGATCAAAGGCAACCCAGCCAGGAGGTGATGACTGGGGCCCCGCTACCGCCGGCCGGACTAGGGCAGCCACACACGGGCCCTCCCTGTCCCGAGGTTCCCTCCTACCTGCTCCAGCTCGTAGGCCTTGGCCTTGTCCTCGTCGCGGTCGGCATTCTTGCGGTAGGCCAGGCCCAGACCCCAGACAGCCAGGATGCTGTAGACATTGTCCCGGACCCAGGCATCCCGGTGGTCGGCGCTGGCGGGGAGCAGGCCCGTCACCGCGTCCTGCGGAGGGGACACACCGTAGGGCCGCGGTCCCCCTCCCAGCTAGCTCCGAGACGGCCCGCAGTGCCAGATGACGGATCCCCAGGCCCCGGGACCCGCGGTAGGCGCCCCCGGGCCCGCGGTCAAACTGTTTCCACGCCCCCACCGTCCCTCCCTGCAGGCCCCGCACCTGGTGTCGGAGGATGGTCTGCTGCACCAGGCGCGCGTAGCCGTCCAGCCGCACGCCCGAATTGCTCCGGCTGCGCATGGCGCTGGCGAGACAGGGCGGACACAGCCGGCACTGGCCACCGGCACTGCGGAGAGCTGAGGGGACCGCCCCGCCCCGGGTCCTGCCCTCGCCCCGCCCCGCGGGGGACGCCGCCCGCTCGCTCGGTCGCTCGCTGCCCCGAGCACCGCGGCACGGCCCTAGCCGTGCCCCCGCCCGCGCTGCCTCGCGCTCCCCGACAGCGGGACCGGACCCGTCCGGCGCGCGGACGGAGCTCACTGCCGAGGGGGCGGGACCCGCTGCCGAGGCAGCTCCGGGCGGGGGCCGGGGGGGCGGGGCGTCCCCTGCCGGGCGGAGGCTGCGCAGCACTGCGGGCGGACCCCGGGCCGCGCATGTGGGTGTGCGGACGGACGGGCGGACGGACGGGCGGGCGGACGGACGGACGGACGGACGGACGGACGGACACGCGCACGGGTGGTGGGTTGTGCAGACGCACACAGAGACGCGCGCTGCAGTGTGTGCATACAGACGGACGGACACGCAGGCATGCGTGCCGGTGTGAGTGCATGACAGACACACAGGCATAGGGACAGTGACGTGGACGTGAGCATAGGTGTGGACGTACAGACACAGGGGCACGGCCGTGCACACATACACGTGTGCACACACCTACCTGTACGGGCACGCATGCACAGGCAGACCCACGTATGAATGCACACACAAGTGTACACACTTATGCATATATGCACTTGCACTTCCATGTGTACGCAGTACATGTACACACGTGGCACATACGGGCACACACACCCCCAGAGTGTATGCACACACATATATATGTACAGCCACATGTACATATACATGCAGACACTTCTATACATGCATAGACACACGTGCACAAGCACACACACACACACTTCCTATGCACATATATAATCGCACACACACACATAATGCACACATAGGCCTGTATAGGCAGTAGCAGATGTGTGCCTACACACAGGTGCCCACACACAGTGCAGTGGCGGCGTGTGGGTGCAGGTGGGCTCCTGAGGACACCAGTGCCCTCACCCTGGGTACCTGTTTGGGCAGCTGGGGGCCAACTGGGTGCCAGCACCCATCAAGCAAGGGGATGGAACCCGTAGGTGCCACATGCCATACTGGGCCACCCTGGGCACACGTGGCCCTGGCAGCCATGAGGCCTGTCTTCGCAGAGGTGGGCAGGAGCAGTGAGCCGCCAAACACAGGCAGGGGGCAGCAGATTTATTGCCTGCATGGAGCATCGGGAGTAGCTGAGCTGTGGCATTGCCCCGGGGGGCCGGGGGTACAGTCATTCTGCAGCCCAACCCTGTTCTGGTGGTCCTGTCCCAGCAATGGGCATGTCGTGCATCCTGTGGTCCCAGTGCAGGGTGGGCTTTCCAGGTGTTGTAGGTGGCTGTCAGCACTCGTACTGTGGTGGGGCACAGCGCCCAGCCCTGTGGGCCAGAGCAGCCCTGAGTGTTGTGCCAGGGGCCCTGGAGGGGAAGCATTCCCGAGCTGGGGGCACATGGGGCGGGGGGAAAAGATGGGCTCTGATGGGACTTGGCTGTGGAGGGTGGCTACGCTGGGGGCACCAGGTCTGGAGGACACCAGGACCAAGGGACACCAGGACTGGGGTGCATGGGAGGTCCCTGGGACGAGGGGGGGTATTGAGGGTGTCCCAGGGTGGAGAACTATCAAATCTGAGGAGGATGATGGGGTCAGGGTATTTGTGAGGCCCCACGGACAAGGACATCAGAGTACATGGGGTGGTCCCAGGGCTGGAGATAACTCTGGGGATAGAGCTATGTGCAGAGACTCGGGGACGCAGGCTAGGCTGAGCAGGGAGTGATACAGGGGATGGGCAGGGGTCCCCACTTACCTGCAGGCACTGGTGACGCACTCGAGGCTGTGCCAGCAGTGGGCACCCAGGGGTCTGCTCCCCACCATCCTCCAGAAGGGTGTTATGTGGGGCAGCCAGGAGGCCATGTGCCCCCCTGCCCCATGGGGCTCCTGCAGCACCCAGAGGGGCAGATGGGTTGAGGAGGGTGGTACTGAGCCCACCAGCCCCCAGTGCCCAACCCCCATGCCTGGACCCACCTGGAGGTAGCTGGAGAGAAGCAAGAGGAGGGAGAGGAGCAGTGCCAGGCCAGTGGCCATGCCCAGGAAGGCAGGGGGAGTCCTGCTGGTCCTGCCACCTCAGCCAGTGACTGGCGCAACAGGGGCTGAAGCTGACATGGTGCTGCCGACTCCAGCTGTCTGGTGCCTCCATAGGACACTGCTCCTCCCAAGTCACAGCGCTGCACAAATATTTGAGTGGCCCTGAGCAGCAGGACAGCCCCTTGTCACCCCCTCCCCCCCCCATGCACACCCTGGCTGGGGGCTGCCAGCACCTCTGCATGGCATCGATAGGGCACACACGAATCATCCAGTGCCTGGATATCACTGTCTGCCTCCAGCTACAGCCCACGGCAGGGTGCCTGGGTGGCAGCTGCACTCCACAGCTGGATGAGCTCCACCCCTGCTGCCCCTGTGCTGTGCCCAGCCCAGATTTGCCCCAGTGCTGCTACAGCATATGGGGCAGGTCATCCCCTCCCTGCTCAGTGCCACCCTGGAGGATGAGTGCAAGGTGGCAATGCCCCCTTGGAATGATGTTACACCCCACATTCTCTTTCAGATGGGCATCAGGAGGGTTAGTGAATGGGGACCCGGTGGACACAGAGCAAAGCCCCAGCATAGGGTTTGGGGAGGCAGAAGGGTATGGAAGTGGGGCAAGAGTGCACTGGCTGTCCTGGGAGAGAGCAAAGGGCAGGTGCAGACCCCACTGCAGGCAACAGCCCCACAGGCAAGAAGCCTGTCAAAGCACAGGGTGAGGCCACAAAGCCAGGGCTCCTGGTGCTTTCCACAGAGCTGGCACCGATGGGGTGCCAGGCTGTGCCCGAGGAGTTTGCACGGCTTTGGGACCTGAAGGAAGAGCCATCCACCGAGCTGCATCAGGCCAGTGGGCCCTGCACCCTCCACCTGGCTTTGCCCTGGGAGCCCCAGGGCTGATGCAGGCGCAGTGCCAGGGTCAGCCAGGGACAGGGGCTCTTTCCCTGAACTACGGCTCCTCCGTCCCTTCGGCAGGTCCTACCCTGCTATTAGTGCAGAGAAGATCACGCTGCTGGGACAGCCCCCCCAGCACCTGGGGGTAACCTGAGAAAGGGTCCTGCCCAATGGCAGCAAGACCCCTCCAGCATGGTGTGTACGAGGAGAGGGGGCTGGGACAGACAAACTGCAGTGATGATCCATCTCCCAGTGCCCAGCAGCTGAAAGAGGTGCCCACAGCAAGCCGGGGTGTGAGTCTTTGCCAGAGGCAGCACAAAGCACTGGCATCCAGAGGTGCCCAGAGCTGGGAGTGCACCCAGCTCCCCTGCCTTTCGTCATCACTTGCCTGGATGAGTCAATACTGCACACTTAATGATTGACAAGGGAAAATCTTCCCCCTGCGTTCAGGTCTGCAAACTTCCAAAATAGCAGAAGATGTTCCCCTTGCCACATCCTCCTGGCAGAGATGACTAAGGAAGGTGGAGCCAACTGGGGACAAGAGGCAGAAGATGAGCCTGGGGTTCTGTGGTTCCCCATTCTGCTAGGCAGAGAACCTTTGGTGCTGGTGGGCAAGGGAACAATGAGGGCTGTCAGTACCCTGCCCCACAGCAAATACCCACAGGCAGGAAGGAGTGCTGAAACATCCCCACAGAGCTTGGGCCAGCAATAACAGATGGGGCTGGAGGTTAAGCAAGAGATGAGCCTCTGACAAGAGCCATGAGTTGAGGATGCAGTGGCAGTGCCACCAAGCACTGGAGACAACTGTAGCTGCTACCCAAGTCTCACTGCTCAAAGAAGGGGAACTTTTCCCCAGCTTCGCAAACACAGGGCCTCGCACTCTGCAACAGGCTTGCCTGCAGACACCTTCCCAAAATAACTGTGGCAGCCAAATGCCTTGGCCATAGACAGCCCAGGGAGACTCAGCTCCTTGGCTCCCATGACCCCTAGGGGTTTGCCCTGCATAGGGGCATCTCTTGTCCCCAGCCCCTCTGAGGGAGCTGCCTGTGACTACATCTGAACCCCTTGTCCCAGGGCAGGTCTATGCTCCAGCTGCTTCTCCGAGCTCCTGCTTGAACGAGATGGGATTTACCCCTGCACACAGCAGGGAGTAGCCCCTATCCTCCCCCTACTCCTATGCAAGCACAGGGGTGGCTGCACAGCGACACAGTCTACAACAACCTGTCCTGGGCATGCACACTACATCCCAGGGACAGAGCAAGAACAAGCCAAGATGATTTTTAGCAAAATCCATAAATTTATTTACACATTCAGCAATAAATAGAGGAAAACCAGGCAGAGGGGGCACTCAGAGTGGGAAAAACCCTTCTGGGAATGAGGACAGGCCATGAGCCCAGCAGAGTCTAAGGCCTGTGGGACAGCAAGGGTGCAAGAAGGGCATAGACACAGCATGACAGGCATCTGACCTCTGAGATAGGGGAGACCCAAGTCCTGTTAGAGGGCAAGCTGAGGAAGTGAAGGACAGGGGTGGCAGAATAAGCAGCAGGCAGAGCACAGTGCAGGCAGCTGCCTCACACTCAGCACTGGGAGGAGGGTCGGCAGCTCAGGTCCCTCCAGTTTTCACAGCTCCAGAGCAGAGCTGCATGGTAGGAGAGGAGCTTTTGGCCCAACCCAGCCCAGTGAGATGCCACTGCAGCTGGGACGCACATGAGCTGGGAAGGAATCCCATGGGCAGGGTTGCACCATATACTGACAGCAACAGCTTGGTGCCGAGCACATGGACACCTCAAGCACTCGCCCTCCATGCCCTGGATCCATCAGGAGACAGACCCCCAGCCACTTTTTAAGAGCTTTGTGCTCCAGTCCAGGGACCCAACTCTTCTCTAGGAGCATAGGGCCAAACCCTCCTGGATCCCCCCCCAAAACAGGCAGCAGCTACGGGGCTGCAGGAAGGACGGACAGATGCCACACAACAACTGTCCCAGCACAGGCTCCTGCCTATAAAAACCTACAATTTACATAAAACTGCCATTGTAAAACCTTCCTGCAGAGCAGTGTCACACATGGACAAATCTGTCCCAGGCAGAACAAGGCAAACCCCGAAGTCCAGATCCAACATGGACAGGCAGAGCCCAGGGGAGATGTGCTAGGGCAGCAGGCATTACCGGCAGGTGCAGGACTCTGCAATCATATTCTCATACTCCTTGTAGAGGATGCCACCGTCACGCTCAATCATGAGGACACTGATGGGGCTGTAGCGGTAGGGAACACAGGAGGGCCAGGGCACATTGGCATCCACCAGCTGATGGACGAAGCTCTGCACCACAGCATGGTTGGGAGCATGGTAGTCATAGCGGAGCAGGTGGGGACAGGCACCCTTGCAGTAGCGTGGGTTGTAGCGGTGGGGAGCAATGATCCAGTGGTCCCAGCCCAGCTGGGCAAAGCTGACGGGAAAGGATCTCAAGGAGCAGTCACTCTTCTCCCCTCCCTGCTTCCACAGGTAGCCAGGCAGGTCATGGGCCAGTGTCCCTGTGTCACGACGGTGACGGTGGGGCTCTGTCACTGGAAGTGCCAGCCCAGCCTGGGTGTCATTGAGGTAGAGGAGGAGGAAGGGGTGGCTGGGAGCCACCACAGCATCACCGCCTCCCACCCGGCCAGCTCGCACACAGACGTGCCGCAGCGCCAGGCTTCCTGCACTGCCATTTCCCTGCACCAGGTAAGGGGTGACATCTGCTTCAGCCCAGCCATGGCGGGGGTGGGCAGCAGGGCTGAGCAGCACCCGGGGTGCCTCACTGGTGGCTGCCAGCTCCAGGGTGCAGAGGAGGTGACTGCGGGCCAGCGTCAACCTGGGCAGGTAGACCACAGTGGCTCGGAGGAGGTGCTCGGTCTCAGACTGGCCCTCCAGGCGGTAGGTGAGTGGCTGCACATACCAGCGACCTGTGAGGACATAGCAGTCAGTGCCCTCCTAGTACAGCACAGCAGGCACCACACCAGCACAGCCTTTGCCCAGGGTGCTGCCACAGCCCTATACAGTGCAGTGGAGCCCATGGTATCACAACCCTCAAAGCTCATGACCACCCGGAGCCTCAGCAAACAGCAGCCATGTGCCATGGCTTGCCAGCAGGGTGAAGGGAAAAGAGTAGCTAGTACAATTACTATCCTCTGTAGGAACACCACTGGCCTGGCACAGCATCTGGCAGAATGGGGAGAAGGGCATGCAGGGCCATCGATGCTCTTGTCCATCTCACCCCTGGGACAGGGAGAGCATGGGTTCCCAGCCAAGGGGAACCCCACAGGACACAGGGTGTGCCAGCCCTGGTTGGGACACTGTAAAGAGGGATAAGGAAGCAGGCAGTGACACCCCCCTCAGGGTTCAAGCCCACCCTGATAGCTCCACTAAACCACCATGCTGCCCTTGATGCCCACCTGCTTCTTACCTGCCCAGGGTGGACCACCATGGGAACTGGCCTGGACCAAGCGGACAGTGTTGGTGCCCAGGCTGCGACCGTGACGAGGCCGCCCTTCACGGTCAGCAGCATGCCGGTACAGGTTCAGCATGTAGCGCAGGGGCTGTCCACTTGCTGGCCCTGCTTGCCAGCCCTGGCTGCCTGGTGCCCGCACTTGCAGGGCCTGCAGGAGTGGCAGAGGGGGGATGGCAGGCAAGGAGCCAGGGGGCAGCAGGGTCTGGTCTGCAGCCCAGGAAAGGGGCACAGCAAGGAGGAGGAGGCTGGTGAGGGGATGGAGCAGAGCCATGATAGGTGTGGGGAGAGTGGGTAAGCAGGGCAAGGTGGGTCTGGCTGTCAGCAGGATTAGGGGGAGCCTGCAGTCATGCTTCTCCCACCTGGAGAAGCAGAGCTGGCCACAGGCACCAGCAAAAGGGGACCCCAGGGTGCTGCCAGCTGCTTCAGCTTCACAGAGGAACAGAAAGGTAGGGAGGGTCTCTATGGCAAAAAAGGTGCAAATTCCAGACTAAAATGCAGACCAGGGGCTAAGACAGACAGGAGCCTGGCTACAGCAGCTGTAAAAGTACCAGGGCAAGGGAGTGAAGGGGAAAGTGAAGAGAGAGTGGAGGAGAGGGTGGGATGGTGGTGAAGTGGGGAAGGACCAGCTCACTCAGCCCACCTGCTCCTAGCCAGCCTCCTCCTGCAGAGTGAGTGATTCTAGCCCCGGGGCCCATTTTAAAGGCATGGCCCCAATCAAGGTTTAAAGGGCCATGAGCTCCTGGGTCCCAGGGGAGGGAGTGCTGAAGCTCCCTGAGGTGTTCTGATGCTGCAGGAGCCCCTCCAGATACCCCCCTCTCACCATGTAGATCTCTGGCAGCAGGATCGTCACTTTTGTGCCCATTGCTGAATGCTTGAACGCACTGACCAGAGCAGGCACAAGGCCTGAGGGTCTGCTCCCAGACGGGCCCGTGGCACAGCCAGGCTGCCCAGTGCCTCACTTTCCCCAGCTGAAAGATGGGCATCAAGCCCAGGGACCATGGCACTGAGGCATGTGAGCGGGCAGAGCAACCCAGAGCCTAGCAGTGCTGGGTGCAGCCAGGTCAGCTGGTGGTACCCACGCTGCAGGCATCACCATGCATCATGCATCACCATATATTTGCACCCATTTTTGCATCGATGCCCACAGCTTCATTGGGCTAGGCCATCTCAGATCCAAGGTCTTTCTGCCAGCACCTGTACAAGGCTGAGGGCTTTCCAAGGGTGATGCTCATCCTCTTTCTGGCATGGGTCATTTGAGGCATTGCCCTTACAGGGGCCATTGCCCTCCAGCCCCAGTGCTGCTCTGTGACTCTGTGGTGCCTGAGGCAGGTTCTGTAGGTGCACCACAGAGCAGGGTGTGGGCAGCCATGGACCATGCCCCCAGCAGAGTGCCTGGCATAGTGCCCAGCCCCATAGGACACCACTGCTCTACTGCCAGGATGGAGGGGCCAGGGGGGTGGACATTCTGGTTGGGAACCACAGATGCAGGCATAAGAACGTGGGGAAACTGGAGGCTATGTCGGTGCCTGGCTTGCCCTGGGTGCTGTTGACCCTTCCCAGTGCCAGGATGGCACAGCAGTAAGGGCTGGGAGGGCTGTGGGGAGGGTCACAGAGTGGGGGTGGGATGTAGTGCTTAATGGGGTGTGGGGTCACATGATGAGCCAGGGAGCAGAGCCTTCATGCTTGGCTGGGCAGGCCTGGTTACTCATTTGGGAAATGGCACAGGGGCAGCCAAGCCTGGTGGAGGCTGGGAAAAGTTTAGGCATGGCAGGAGCTGGCCATGAGTGGGGGGCACAGCAAAGGGGGCAGCAAGGCCATGAGACAGGTCAAGGCCTAGTGAGGGGGATGGTGGATTACTGCTGGGTGGGCTCCAGCACCACAAACAACCCAGGTACCATCCCATCCCCATGCCCTGGGACCTCCTGGCACAAGGACAGGGCACGTGTCTTGGGCTGCCTGAAGCTGGGCTGAACAGGGCTCAAGGCAGGAGCCAGTGAACAGAGGCTGCCAAGAAAAACTAGAGAGACCCTTCCTGCAACAGGGCCGTGCAACCCCGAGGGTAGCTTGTCAGCCCAGCACAGCAAGCCCCCGCCTAGGCTGCAAGCGGTCAGGCTGCAGGCGGTACTGGCAAGGCAGAGCTATCTAGGCTGGCCGAGCTGTCTAGGAAGGAGATGAGTAAGAGTCAGGGCCCTGGGGTGGGAAGGGGAGGAGTGGAACTCCCTCAGTCCCCCGGGGTTCCCCGGGAACCAGCGCCGATCCACTCCCACTGCCGATCCACTCCCACCGCCCCCAGCTGCCACCCACTGCCTCCTTCCCCTGCCTCAGTTTCCCCACAGGGTCACAGCAGCCCTACCTGTGCCTGGCTGGGGAATGCAGAGGTGAAGCACAGCCATGCTGCCACTCTCACCTGGGGGTGCCCAGCAGGACAGGGTGGGGGCCACAGTGGGCAGGCCAGACAGAAGCCAGCAGCGTGTGCTCACCCACAGGCAGTTGGGCTCAGGGCGCCAGCATGGTTGCTGGGGTGGGGTACCCCAGGGAGCCTGGAGAGCTGAAGCAGGTGCTGCATCACCCCGCTGCCACCCCAGCAGGAGTCCCCCACACCAATATGAGCGCAGATAAACTGTCAGCTCCACCATGCCGCCTTGCTGGGCTGAGCTGTGCCAAGCCAAGCTGTGCTGCAGGCCGAGCTGGCCCTAACGGTGCTGGTGCCTGGTTGCACCATATCACGCCGGGATCAACTAGGTTGTGCTGTGCCAAACCATGCCAGGCCAAGCTAAGACAGGCCAGGTCACACTGGGCTGAGCCAAACCATGCCAGACTTGCCTGTCCTTGTCAACCCAAGCTGAACTGCACTGAGAGAAACCAGGCCAGGCCAAGTGAAGCCAAAACAGGTCAAGCCTCTGGCCATGCCGTGCTGAGCTGAGCCAAGCCAGAACATGCCAACTCAGCTGAGCTGCACTCAGCCATGATGTGCTGAGCCATGCTGGGCCAGCCAAGCCATGCTGGCCCCCTTGCCACCCCCCCTTGCAGAGCTGTGCCAAACTGTGCCAAGCTGTGCTGTGCCATGCTGAACTGTGCCAGCCCTCCATGTCATGTCATGCTGAGGTAAGCTGGACTGAGTTGAACCATGCTGGCTGGGCTATGCCAAGCCGAGCCAAGCAACTCAGTGCAGGTCCCTGAGACAAACCATGCTGAGGTGAGTAGCATGGTGCTGCGCTGTGCCATTGTGTACTAAACCATGCCATGAGCTGAGCCGTGCAAATCTGTGCCATGAGCTGTGCTGAGCTGTGCCATGCTGTGCTGAGCTAAGATGAGTCATGCTGAGCCGAGCCGAGCCACGGTTGTGCTGAACTGGTCTGAGCCGTGCCAGCCTGTGCTGAGTTGTGCCATGCTGTGCCCAGATGTACTATGCTGTGGCGGGCTGAGCCACGTTGTGCCATGCCGTGCCGTGCCTAGCCAAGCCAAGCCGAGGTGTGCCGTGCCGATCCGACTGCCGCCGTCACCCCGCGCCTTATTGGCGGCGGCGGAGCAGTCCCGGTGCGGGCCGGCCCCGCCCCGCCGCTCGGATCCGCGCCGTTCAGCCCGGGCGGGCGGGGTGTCACTTCCTCCACTGTGCGGGGCCGGGCAGGGCGGGATGGGGCGGTAGCGGCCATGGAGCGGGTCGGGGGCCGGCCCGGCGCCCCCCAGTACGTGCATGTGCAGCTGCAGGGGGGCGCGCCCTGGGGCTTCACGCTGCGCGGCGGGCTGGAGCACGGCGAACCCCTCATCGTCTCCAAGGTAGGCGCCGCCGGGCGCGGTCTTGCGTGGGCCCCGCTGCGTCCCCCCGCGAGGGGCCCCCGGCCTGTGGCAGAGCGTGGGGGGGACATCCGATGCGCGGCGGCGCTGGGGGCGTGGGGAGCTCCGACCGTGGGGTCGCGTGTCCCGGCGGGGCGGGGCCGTGGCGATCACCCGTACCCGCACCCCTCGCGACCTGACACTCCGAGCCGCGGGGGAGAGTGAGAGCGGGAACCGTGGGGTCCGAGGGAGTGGAGGGACAGCCCAGGCCCGGCGGCAGGAAGAAATTCCTCCGGCACATCCGTTGGGCTGGCGGCGGGGGCGGCCCCCGCGGCCCCCTCACGTCTCCCCCGTCCAGTCCTGCGGGGCGCAGCCTAGAGATGGGGGGTCAGCCTCCTTTCGTGTGCCCACCCGTGGGCATCCGCGGCGCCGGGCTCTGCGGGGACGTTGGTGGCCACGGTGGGGGGGACCGGAGTCTGCTCTGTCTGGTCACGGCTTCCCCGGAACGCTTGGGCAAGGCCGTGCCCGGGACGCGGAGCTGGTGTCGCGGTGCGGTGCCGAATGGGACGGGCGCAGGGCTCGTTCTGCGGCCGGGACGTCCTGCCGCGCAGTGGGGTCACCGATTCCCGTGGCCCCACCGGGTCATAGCCCTCCCGGGAAACCCGTTGGGAGCTGGGCAGCAGCCGGGGGTTCCCCAGCACCCCGTGCCTCCGCGGAGCCCGGCCGAGCCCCTGTCACCGGGCGGCTTGGCTTGGCTGCCTGCCTGCCCGGTGCCAGCGTCCCGCCGGGGCCAGGATGCTGGCGGGCCAGGCTGTGCCGCCGCCCCGGGCTGCGTCCCTGCCCCGAGCCGGGCTGGCTGCCCCCCGGGCCCTCCACGCCCTGCGCTGGGACGCGGGCAGCGTGGTCTGGCTGGGGGAGCTGGAAAAGTGGCTCCGGTCCCTGCCCTGCGCCTCAGGGTGGCACCGCCGGCGGGCGGGTGCCGGGGCCCTGCTGGTGGCCGGGGAGGCCGCTCCCTTCTCCCCGACTCGCTGCCGGGCCTCGGGGAGGTGGGTCCCGGTGGGTCCGCCGGCTGCTGGAGGAGGGGATGGGGGAGGGGGGGAGGCAGGGGATGTTCCCCACTACTGCTGAGAATGGAGTGAGGTGTCCTTGAGGCCGGGGGTATCGGCCCCCGCACTCCCGCGGCCCGGCCGCCGCCGCGTGTGCTCTGCAGACAAAGGGGGCTTGTTCCAGCGCTCTGTGCATTCAAGGGAGGGTCCCCCGGGGCGCCCGCTCCGCCGCCGCGACCAGCGAGGTGTGTGCGTGCCGTGCCGTGCCGGTCCGTGCACGGAGTGGGCAGCCCTTGCCTGTGGCGCAGAGGGCCCCGAGCCACGTCCGGAAAGAGGAAGGGGGTCCCGCTGCTCAGCGACACAGTTTGGCCTCTGAACCCGCGCCGGGCAGGATCCCTTCCTGTGGCAGAGTTCCGTGGTGGGGGGCTGTACTGGGCACCGGGCCCTCCACAGAGCTGCTGAGCAACTCCTGGCACAGACCCTCCTGGGCACACTGGGGGCAAGGAAGGAGGTCTGTGTGGGACAGGAGGGCACATCTTAGGCACTGTGTGGCTGTGACTCCTAAGACAATTCTGTCCTGGGACAGGCAGATATTCCTGTGAGCCAGCTGGTGCCTACCATTAGGTCCCAGAGTGAACACTGGGGTTGGCATCAGGGAAGTGCCCAGGGTTGGCCAGGCCAGGCCACGCAGGACAGCAGGCAGCAGGATTTGGCTGCCAGTGCTGAGCTCACTGGTGGTGAAGGCAGAACAAGGGGCTGTTTGTGCCAGATTTAGCTCCTGGTGAGCAATGCCAGAGCTGAGCCATGTCCATCCTGGCTCATGTGGTGGCCCAGACATGTATGCAGTCCTGGTGGTGTTCTGCACTAGAGGGGACACATGTTACCACTGACTCAGCCCTATGGCCGTGGCAGGCAGGATGCAGTGGGCCTGCAGCTGGGCAGAGGACTGGGGAGAAGGAGCATCCTGCCCTGCCTGCCTGCTCTGCCAGAGCTGCCTGGTGGTAGGCAGCAGCACAGCAGGGGTTAAACCAGGGCACTCCAGACAGTGCATGGTGGGACTAGGAGCCCTTGCAGGCATCTTGGCCCCGTGCCAGGAAGGCAGCCCCACAGCTGACCCCTGGGTGGGAAGGCAGTGCCCAGCCTGGCCATTTGGTTGTGTCCAGCCTCAGCATGCCATTGCAATCCTCAGGTCCCTGAAATAATGGGAGAGCTGTGGGGCACTTGGCACAGCCATACCAGGCAGAGCTGTGGGGCAGTGCTGGGCTGGGCAGGAAGCCCACCTGCCCCTGCCTGGCTCCCCAGGTGCCATGTAGCCCATGGTCTGCAGGATGCCCCCTGAGCCCTCCCTGGCATCTGGGCTGGGAAGAGGTGCCTGGGGGCATATGTATGGTGGCTGGTCTGCTGCACAGCCACGTGTGCCCCCCAGCACTGGGGCCTGGTTGCTGCCCAGGCTGGGCTGCAGAAATGGCTCTGTGGGCACAGCGGGCAGAGCTTGTTTCTCTTCTGGGCTGGGAGTGGCAGGGCAGAGAGATAAACCTGTGGGCAGGGCAGGCACAGGAGCCCCATCATGGGGCCAGTACAGCTCTGCCTGTAACCATGTGGGCAGCTGTAGGGTCCAGCCGGGTCAGGTTCCATATCCATGCTGGGCACGGGGGCATGGGGCACCCCAGGTCCTGCTTCATATGTCTGTGTGCCCTGTACCTCTGCCACCACACAGTCCAGCAGCCAGACTCGCCTGCCAGCCCTGTGGTGTGAGGGGCTGGTCATGGCAATCCCTGGCCATCAGGAACAGCAGGATGGGCAGAAATCAGTGCCAGCACCAGGCATTCTGCTTGCCCTGGCTGGTCAGTGTTCATCCCAGGGCTGTTCACGATGTAACTGCCTGCTGGGCAGAGGGGACAGGGCTGAGGCCTCTCCATATGCTGGCACCACCATGGCCCTATGTCCTCCAGGCTGCAGCGGTACTGGTACCAGGCTCATTTCGGCTGTGGGTGCCAGGATGGTGTAGGTGAATGCCAGAGATGGGCACAGCTCTGCGCTTCCCCTGCTCTTGGCTCCCCTGGGTGCACAAGGCATGATGGCATCTTTCAAGCACTGAAACAACTGCAGGTGCCCAGGCAGGGCCGACATGGGGCTGGGAGCAGTGGCGGGGTGCTGGCATCCACACCAAACAAAGAGCCCTTGTGCTGCCCGCGCCTGCGGGGGAAATCTGCTGGGATGGGACATTTTTGTTCCCCCTGCCAATGCCCTTTCCTGTCTCAGAAATTCATGTGACTGAGGCAGGGGGGTAGCCCGGCGCCACAGATCCCTCTGCAGTGCCCAGGGTACAGGCACCCCTTTTCTGAAGGCTCTTTTTCTCCTGGCAACTGGTGGCAGCGGCACACCCCCCTGACAGCCCTCTCTGTTGTCCAGGTGGAGGACGGGGGCAAGGCTGCATTGTCCCGACGGCTGCAGCCAGGCGATGAGCTGGTGAACATCAGCGGGACGCCACTGTATGGGTCCCGCCAGGAGGCCCTCATCCTGATCAAAGGCTCCTATCGCACCCTGAAGATGATCGTCCGCAGGTTAGCAGCGCTATGGGTGGAGGGGAGAGGGGGAGCAGTGGTGGCAGGGCTGGCAGGGGCATCACCTGCCCAGGGCACTGTCAGGAACCTGGTGCTGCCCCTGTATCCAGCCAGGAGGTGCCCCATGCTAGGATGGGGTGGGCAGCCACCCCACCGTGGCTGCCAGCACCCCATGGTGTGGGGGGGTTCCTTAGCCCGGTATGCCGCCAGGAGAGCTAGGGCAGTGGGTGGGCTCGACACCCCCTTGCTGGGCGGTATCCTCAATCGTGGCCGCTCCTCTCCCTTCCTGCCTGCCTGCTGCCTGCCTGGGGAAGGAAGGAGAGGCAGGGCCAGGCCCTGCAGTCGTGTGTCCCTTCCGACCCACATCCACTCCCTGGCTGCATCCTGACTGGGCTTCAGCGGCACCCAGGGGCAGGGGCGACGCAGGGTGCTGCCCACGGGCAGGGGCTGCCACAGGGCTGTGCTGGGGCTCAGCAACATCCATGGTGAGTTTGGGGGCTCTGGGTGGGGAGGGGTCCCTGTTCTGGCCTCACAGCTCATCTCTGCCACCCTCCCTGCCCACCTGGCGGATGCTAGGGCAGCACCGGGCACTTGAGGGGGTACAGGAAGTGGTATCTGCCCACAGTGCAGTGGCACTAGATGCTGCTTATGTGCACTGGAGGGACTGGAGACAAACAAGGGGTGGGACAAGGCCTGGCACAGAATTCCTTCAGGGATGCACTGTGGCTGGTACTTGCTGCAGATGCTGAGGAACTGAGAAACAAGGGAGGGAGGTCAGGCTTGTAGTGGGGACACAGAAGAGGCCCCAGGGGTCCTTGGCATGCCCACAGAACTGATCCAGTCCCAGCAGGGGCCCTTGCCCTGCTAAGCATTGTCCTTGGGCTGCGCAGGGTCCATGTCCTCGGTCCTCTGTTGATGCTGGCAGTGGGGATGCTGCAGGCAGGGGAGCCTTGGCAGTGGGGGCAACTGTGGGATCCCCCTGCCTGGTGCCGGGTGCTGGCAGGGCTGGACTCTTCTCGCCGCCATCCCCATTGGGCGGGCTCTGGCCTGAGGGGGACAGGAAGCCCCGAAGGAAGTGACTTCAGCCCCGGTTCCTTGGCCTGGCTTCCTCCCCATTCTTGTCCTCTCCCACTGTTGCTCTTGGCAGGAGGAGTGTGCCCGTCCTCCGGCCCCATTCCTGGCACGTGGCCAAGCTCACCGAAAGCCGTCTGGACAACCCCACCATGCAATGCCCTGCTGACACCTTCAGCCTCTCCTGGCCCTCAGGGTGTGATGTCAGGTGAGACCCCTGACCCACTCCCAGGGGCACCGTTGGTACCACGCAAGGGGAGAAGGGTGGACGGAGCACCCGCTGGGGTTGGGGCAGGGAGGTGTGCGGTTGCTTGTTTGTCCCGTGCCACTGTCAGGCATCCCCCCATGTCCTGCCGACGCTCTGCCCTTTCCCCTCCCTGTTTACTCCCGGCTCCCGGCAGGAAGGGGCGGTGGCTCTGCTGGAGCCGGCCAGGAGCTGCTGAGTCCTGGTGCCCCCCCTGCCAGAGCGGGCAGGGCCTGAGTGGCCGGAGCCATGCACAGCCCCTGTCCCTGAGCCCACTCCTCCTGCCAGTGCAGGGGCAGCCTTGGTGCTGCCCCCGAACCTGGAGGTGGAGGGCAGGTCAGGGCTACATCAGGCTGTGCCCACTATCCTGTGGGGAAACATATGTCGTGGGAGGGTGCTGGCTCCCTGGGACCTTGTACCCATCAGAGGGGCTGGCAGGCACCTGGGCAGGGGTGGCAGGCACCCCTAATGCCGTCATGGGGCCGGGCGGCAGCAAGCTGTCCCTGCAGTGGAACCCGCTGTTCCGGCACTGCAGCACCGACCGGAGCAGCTCGATCGGGAGCATGGAGAGCCTGGACCAGCCCGGCCAAGCCTACTATGAAGGGGACCCCTCACCCGTTGACCAGGGCATGTACCACAGCAAGCGGGACTCGGCCTACAGCTCCTTCTCTGCCAGCTCCATCACCTCTGACTGCGCCCTCCCCCTTCGCCCTGAGGAGGCCACCTCTGTCGACTCTGGCCTCCAAGGCCCCTGCAAACCCCCCGACGGGCGCTACCTGACCACGGGGGCTGAACCATCTGCCAGCCGGCACCCCGAGGCCTGGCGGGCGCCTGTGCCCCCCCAGCCCCCTGTCAGGAGGGACAGCCTGCGGGCAGCCCCAGCTGCTGGTGGGGACAGGCACCGGGTGTCGGCAGATATGCTGCATGCTAAGGGCCGGTGGATCTCTGACACCTTCCTCTGCCAGCGGGACAGGGAGGCAGAGGCAGTGGTCAGGAGGATGCCAGCACTGTACCCCATGAAGGACCGTCTCCCTGCCGACCAGTATTACATGCTGAACTCCCACCCTGACCGGTGCCCGACTGAGCCGCTCCTGGGGGAGAGTGCGGAGCTTAGAAACCGGCTGCACCCAGATGGTGGCATGCAGCGAGTACTGGATACTGTGCCAGCAGGGGACAACCCACTGCTGAGCCCCCTCAAGGGCCATGCGCCACACCGGCACAGTGCCCCTGAGCAGCTGCTGGCCTCCCAGCTTCGCTCCCTCCAGGTGGGCAGTGGCAGCGGGCGAGCCTCACCGGCCCCTGATGGGCACCGCTGGACTCTCTCCCCCCTGCACCCTGAGGGCAGCAGACCGGGGATCGCCCAGGACACCCCGCTCTGCCCAGAGCCATGTGGTCGCCTGCCGCCCTGCCGCTGCTGCCCTGAGCCACAGCGAGCCTGTGAGCAGGATGGGCGGGGGGCCAGCATGGCATGTGGCACCGAGAGTCCAGCAGAGGAGGAGAGCCGGGTGGGGGGCCGGCGGGCTGGGGGTCCGCCCCACCGCTCTGCTCAGATGCGCCGCCGCAGCGATCGCTTCGCCACCAGCCTGCGCAATGAGATCCAGCGGCGCAAGGCCCAGCTGCAGAAGAGCCGGGGTCCCAGTGCCCCGCTGCCTGGCGAGGAGCCAGTGGAGGAGACGGAGGAGCCCCCCGAGGGCAGCGTGCCAGCGGAGAGACCCCGCACCCCGGCTGAGCACATCAGCCCTGCACCAGGCGAGGATGGCAGGAACCCTGGCCACTCAGGGGATGGGGGCATCTCCACTCCTGACCCACTGTCAGTCCCCAAAGGGCCGCTGTCCCCTGAGCGGGAGCTGCCAATGGGCCGGGGCCATTGGCGCTGGTCCCCAGAGCGCAAGCTGCAGCCACAGCACTCACCCAGTCCTGGTGAGCTGGAGGGCTACGGCCAGGGTCCAGCGGCATCCAGCTCCCTGCCACAGAGCATCGATGAGACTGTCCTGCTCCCTTTCGCTGACCGCCGCCGGTTCTTTGAGGAGAGCAGCCGTCCAGCACCGCCCCGGCACAGCAAGCCCCCGGCAGGTGATCCTGGTGCCTTCCAGCCCCCTGGCCCCGAGCGTCGGGACCCTCGCCGCCTCTCCGTGGACCAGCCCTATGGCCCCCCATCACCAGGCCGCCCTGGCTCTGCTGGCCCGTACGGTGAATGCTGCCGAGAGCAGTCCCCCTGCTACAAACCGCTGGGGAGGCCAGGGGAGCTGGAGTACCTGCGAGGTTTCTCCTACACGTATGGGGTTCCCCTGCGCCCCGAGCCCTGCCGCTACTGCGGGGGGGACCTGTGCCCCCTACCACTGCCCCGCGGCCATGCCTGCCACTGCCACCCCCAGTCCTGGGCACGCTACCCTGACTGCTGCTGCCCGGCCCCACACCCTGGGCGGGAGGAGAGCGACGCCTGGCCCCCCCGGAGAGCTTTTGCCCCGGTGAGTGAGAGCCCTGAGAATGTGCAGGGGAGCAGCACTGGCACTACTGCGCACCCCCGGAGCATGACCCTGGGTTGGGGTGGGGGATACTGTGCCCATGGGGGACCCTGCAGACCCCTCTCCCTGCATGCCTACTGTGACTGGATGGGTGGGGGTTGGGATGTGCTGGGGTGGGGGATGCTGACCCTGCTTTCACGTTCCTTCTCCTTCTCCCACTCAGGAATTTCCTCTGGGTGAGTGGGAACCACCGGCAATCACCAGAAAATCCAGCCAGTCCATCAGGTGAGCCCATGCCAGGTGCCGGGATGTGCATACCACTCGCCTCTGCCAGCGAGTTGAGGGGACTGCTGTGGTTTTGGTTGGTGATGTACAAAGCACCTCCCTTAATGCCACAGCCATAGCCATGCTGTGTCCTGTGAAGCAGAGATGTGTGTCACCTTGGACAAACAGGCCCGGGGGTGTGAGGAGGTGCCCATAATGGCAGGGGGGGTGGCTCCTTACCCATCCCTGGGAGGCTGAGGGCATCTCTGGGTGGCTGTGCCTGGTGCGGGAGCACCATGAGACCCCAGGCTTTCCCCACCAGCAGAGCTGGGTGACTCCAGCTGGGGAAACTGAGGCAGGGGTGAGCTGCTGGGAGGGTGACTGTCTGGGGGGGAGGTGGGTACCCCCTTCTCTCCCCAGCGAGATCTCCCACTACCAACTGGGCTTCCCAAGGCTTGGCTCCTTCCGCCCCTGCTTTGAGAATGCTGAACCAGAGTGGCCACCCTGCTACCGGGCCACATCCACGCATGACCTCTTGTGGGATGGCAACCGCTTGGCCCACTCGCCTGAGAGTCCCCCAGACTCCCTACACCGCCCACTGCGGGGCAGAGCCTTCTCCGAGAGCCACCTCAATGTGGAGCCTGCCAGTCCCCGGGGCCATGACCGAAGGGACCTTCTCCGTGCCAAGCTGGACCCCCCTGGCATCCCCAAAAAGAAGGGCCCTGCACCTCCCCGCCCACCTCCCCCCAACTGGGAGAAGTACAGGCAGCGCCGGACCTTGCAGCGCCTACCAGATGGTTCCAGGCACAGCTCTGCCTTCACTGCCGCCCCAGTGCCAACCCGGAGCATTGCTGAGGCTGTGCGTGAGCGGTCACAGAGCTTCACCAGTGAGCAGGGGGGCAGGTCCCGGGGGCACACTGCTCTCCCCCCTGCCCCACCAGGAGCCTGGCCTCGACCTGAGCCCCCCAGATCGCTTCACAGGACACCTGAGCCCGATGCTGGCAGTGCTGAGATTTGCAGGCAAGTGCTGCTGAGGCGCGTGGGTAGGAGAGGGCTTCGGACACAGCCTGGGCATGGGGTGGCTTTTGGGGCTGTTCGGCCCTCTGAACCCTGTGTTGGACCATCCTAATCGACCTCATGGTGTGGGTTTTTTTTGGGATGGGGTTGTCCCTGACATCTTTCCCTGGGGTGGGCACAGCCCTGCATGTCCCCATCCCTCACAGGTGGGCAGGGGAGTTGACATGGATGCACCTGGAATGGTGTTGGCAGGGCGGTGGGGACCGGGGAGGAGCGACTGAAGATGAAACACCCCTGGGAGGTGGAGGAGCATTCCCAAAGGCTCAGTCAGAACCAGGAGCGGGGCTGGGCTGGTTCCCATGGGGTGGGTGAGTGTTCCCTGTCCCTGTGTGGTGGTCCCAGCCCTGCCAACCCAGAAGCACCCAAGCCCAGCTCTGCAGCAGTGGAGGGGGTGAGCTGCCAGGGCAGTCAGCCCCAGCCCCCCATCATGGACTCAGAGGAACTGCTGTGGGATGTGGTGGGCAGGGACCACTCCCTGGCTGGCATCCTGGCCCCTTCATCCCCCCTCAGCCCCACCACCGAGGTGATGGGGGAGCTAATGGTGGCAGGGGAGCGGCAGGCTTGGCAGGAGCGTTTCCAGCAGGACTGGCGCCTGGAGGCCCTGGTGCAGGAAAGGTAGGGCTGGTGCAGTAGTGGGCACTGTGCTGAGGCCAGGCTGCACCCCACTGTCCCCAGCACTGAGCCCCTGTCCCCACAGGCAGGGCTTTGAGCCCATCTCACCGCCCCCCATGAGCATGGCCAGCTCCACTTCCTACCCGATGTATTATGGTGTGACAGCGGGCAAAGCTGAGACACTTGGCAAGGTGAAGGAGCTGCCAGAGGTAATGGAGGGGAGCTTGGAGGAGGAGGAGGAGGAAGTGGACCGTGAGCTGGTGGAAAAGAAGGTAAAATAGACACTGCTGGGTATGATGCCCTTAGGGTTCCTCACTGCCATTGCCAGGTGTTTGCAGGGTCCAGGGGCATTGCTGGATGATCACAGGGTCTGGGGCATCACAGGAGCTAGGGGCATTGCCAGATGCTCATGGGGACCAGGGACATCTCTGGGTGTTTGAAAGGAACAGAGGCATTGCTGGATGCTTGCAGGGGCTGGAACATTGCCAGATGCCTGTGAGGACTAAGGGCATTGTCAGGTGTTTTCAGGACCTGGGAGTGTCACTGAATACTTGCAGGGACCAAGGCCATCACCTTGCTCATGGGGGCATTGCTTGGTGCTTGCAGGAACTGGTATATTCCCTGGGTCTTGGAGGGACTGGGGCATCACTGGATGCTCGCGGGAACTGGGGGCATTGCTGATAGCTCATGGGAGCCAGGAGCATCGCCTGATGCTTCCAATCTGTGGGGCCCTGTGTATAATGGCACCCCTGCACTTGTGTGCCAGTCTCCTGGTCCCAACACAGAGTGGCCTCAGTTGCCCCTGACTCCTTCCCTCTGTCAGCTGCAGCTTATCGAGAGCCTGAGCCGCAAGCTGGCAGTGCTGCAGGAGGCGCAGCGGGGGCTGCAGGAGGACATCAGCGCCAATGGGGCACTGGGCGAGGATGTGGCTGCCCGCCTGCAAGCCCTCTGCACTCCAGGGGAGTTCGACAAGTACCGCCTCTTTGTGGGCGACCTGGACAAGGTGGTCAACCTCCTGCTGTCCCTCTCAGGGCGCCTGGCCCGGGTGGAGAGCGCCCTGGGCAGCTTGGGGCCACATGCCTCTGCTGAAGACAAGGTGGGCATGGGACAGGGGGGCACCCGCAGGGCATTGGGGTGTGGGGCCCCCTGCCAATGCTGCCTGTCTTACCCACAGGTGGCCCTGCGGGAGAAGCAGCGGCTGCTGGTGGCACAGCTGGAGGATGCCAAGGAGCTGAAGGAGCACGTGGGGCGGCGGGAGGAGGCGGTGGGTGCCATGGTGGCGCGGTACCTGCCCACTGAGCACCTCCAGGACTACCAGCACTTTGTCAAGATGAAGTCGGCCCTCATTGCCGAGCAGCGGGAGCTGGAGGAGAAGATTAAGCTGGGCCAGGAGCAGCTCCGCTGCCTGCGCGAGAGCCTCGGTCAGGCCCCCAAGGGCTGCTAGCCCCCTGACCAGCCTCCCCACAGGACCCTGGCTGTGGCTTCAGCTTGCTGCCAAAGTGGAGGCGGCCCCTTGGGGGCTCTCTGCATCTGTCCATCTGTCCAGCCCCTGCCTTTTTATTTATTTTACTAGTTTACCAAGCAGGGGAGGGGGTGCCAGTCCAGGTGCTGGAAGGGGAGGTCATGCCACAGAGCTGCCCTGAGCTATATGGCCACCCCAGCACCCTGTGGCCCAGCAGGACCAGATGGACAGATCCTGCCACACACCCCCATTCTTTCTGTGCCCATGGGCCTCCCTCCATCTTGTCCTGGACACCAGCACCTGTCTCACAGCTGATGCTGCACTGTGTGCCTTAAAACAACCCTCCGTCTGACCTGGAGCATCCCCTTGTAGTGCCTGGAAGGGTTAAACCACCCTCACCCTCCATCACCTCGGTTTGTCCAGCTCTGTCCATCTGTCCAGTGGGAGCTGGAGGAATTTTGGCCCCCAGTATCCTCTTCCTCTCCATTGTGTCCAAAACAATGGCCCTCGACAGTGGGTCCTTAACCTGTTCCCTGCCGTCCTGGGGCACTGCAGGGGGCCAAGGTGGGTGCTGATGCGTGCTGTGCACCTCTCTCCTGGGGGACACTGTGGTGAGTGCCTCTCGGATGGTGCCCTGCCAGAGTGTAGGGTGCTGAGAGCAGAAGACCAAGGGATGTGTGTACCCTTTGCCACCAGTGCTGTGGGCACAGGAACCACTTGGCCTTATCCAGCCCTTGTGTTCAGCCTCTGCCCCAGCAGCGTGAGAGATTAATATAGGAAAAAACACCCTAAGGACGAAGCGGGGTACCTGTCCTGCAGCAGCCCCGAGTAGCACTTAGACCACACCCTAGGTCACCTTTCTTGCTGTGCTGTTGTCCATCTGTCCCCACAGGATGTCCAGGTGCCTTGATGCTGATTTTGCACAGCGTTTTCATGCAATTGGCAGCAGCTTGGGGTGAGGGGGAGCCTTTTGGGGTGGCAGACTGGGCTCCAGCCCCTTTGAGGGTGATCAAAGCCATGCAGCCCAATCCCAGGGTGCGGGTAGCACCCAGGCCTGCCCACTCAACACCACAGCAGCCCCTCTGGATGGCTGCTGTCCCCGTGGGCCCCCTCCAGCCTGTTGAACACTACAGCCCACGCTTTCCTGTGTCTACCCTGGGACAGTGCCTGGCAGGAGTGGGGTCCCCACGTCTCTGCCACCCCCAGTTCCTGTCCAAGGACACTCCAGGACCAAAGACTACACTCGCTGTGACCTGGGGGTCTTGCTGCTCTCAGGGGTGTCCGACAGCCCTCAGCAGGTCACCATGCCAGGGAGTGTGCCCATACCCATACCGCTGCCTGTGCCTTGCCATGTGCCATTGTGCCTCTCACACTAAAAGAGCAGCATCAGCTGCACAACTGTCCACAGTGTGTCTTGTGTGGTTTGTCCCTGTGTCCCCAGCCAGTGGCACTGGGGCTGGTGGGTGCCCGGCACTGGGGGGATGCTCTAGGTGGGGTGAGACAAGCCCTGTCAAGCTCTTGGCACCCAAATGCACTGTGGCACTGCAGGACCTGGGGTGCAGCTGTGGGCAGGGGGGAGCCCCTGCACCCAGTGCCACCAGGCTGAGTCAGGGCAGAGGGCAGTGCCTGGACCCCTCACCCAGGGGTGCAGCGCTTGGGTGGTCGATGTCGCGTTGTCCCTGTCATTGCTGCCAGAACTCTTGGGGTGGCACCGGGGAGAGGGTGGCCCAGTGGAGGTGGCAGTGCCCAGGGGGTGGAGCGGTGCTGCTGCTGCTGCTGCACTGTCTCTGGGGTGCCCTGGCTCACTCCAGCACGGCAGGGTGGTGCGGGTGGGCACGGCCACCGTCCGCTTGCCTTCCCCAGGGCCTCTGCGTGCCCGCCGGCCCCAGCGGAGCAGGGCTTGTGCCCCTCCCTGACCCTCCCATCCCCGGCCCGCGCTCGGCAGCCCCAACCCTGGGAAGGGCGGTGCAGGGCCAGCGCCGGTCGCTGGGTGGCGCCAGCGCACGCGTGAGCACACGCGCACGGGGGACGGGAGCGCGCGGTCACGCATGCGGGTGCGCGACCGCAGGTGTGGGTGTGAGCGCGTGCACACGCGTGCGGGTGTGCCCGCGCGTGCGCTGGTGGGTGTGTGCACATGTGTTGGAGCGCCTGCACATGTGTTGGACTGTGTACACATATGTTGGAGCACGTTCCCGTGCGTTGGAGCCTGTGCATATGTGTTGGAGTGTGTGCACATGTATGTTGTCACATAAACACGGGAGGATGCTTGTGTGCGAACCCCTGCACCCGTGGATGAGCATGTGTGCACAGGCATGTGTGTGAATGCAGGTGAGCACACTGATGGGACCATGTAGGTGTGTGGCTGTGTCAGGGAATACAGGTGCATGCATGTCAGTGCACACAGGTGAACACGCACACACAGATGAATACATGCACATACAGGTGAGCACACAGGTGAACCTGCGCTCACACAAGTAAACACATGCACACGCAGGTGAGAATGCATGTGCACACATGTGAGCACATATGCACACACACACAGGTGAGTATGTGCTGTGTGTGAGCACACTTGCAGGTGAACACACACGTGGATGAATGTGTCCATGTATGTGTGATGGTCTCACTGCTGCAGGGCAGGACCGTGGAGCCAGGGCACAGGGGCATGGCTGGGTACTAGGTACTGAGGCCCTTGGCACCTGAACTGGATGCAGCCATGGGGTGAGGGGTCCTGGGGATCCCTGCATGGCACCCAAGGGGAGCTGCAGGCCAGTGGGTGCATGGTAGCATACAGGGGTCCTGGGTCTCGCAGAGGTGCAGGCAGGACCCAGACAGACTGGGGGAGACCCTGGCCCTGCCATCTGTCTCCCCATTGATATAGCCTCTCCATTTTACAGGTCCCTGGTCCATCCCCCCATATCCTGCTGAGGGAGGATGAGGATGTGGGAAGTAGTGATGCTTCAGGGAGAGCCAGCTTCTCTGGGCAACCTGCTCTGGTGTCTCATCACCCTAATCAAAAAGGATTTCCTCTTTATGTCTAACGTAAATCTACCTTCGTTCAATTTAAAATCCGTGCTCCTTGTCCTGTTGCCACAGGCCCTAGTACAAAGTCTCTCTTGTTATATATACTGAAAGGCCACCAGAAGGTCTCTCTGGAGCCTTCTCCAGGCTGAACAACTCCATCTCTCAGCCTGGCCTCCCAGCAGAGGCAAACCAGCCCTTGCATCACTGCTGTGACTCCTCTGGACCAGCTACAACAGGTCCATGTCCTCTTTGTGCTGGAGGCCCCAGAACTGGTCTCAGTGCTCCAGAGGGGTCTCACCAGAGCTGAGCAAAGGGGCAGAACCTCCTCTGTCCACCTGCTGGGATGCACCCAGGACGCAGTTGGCTTTCTGGGCTGTAAGCACACGTTGCTGGCTCATATAGTTTTCATGTGTGGAGGCGGCAGTGCATGTGTTCACCCATGCCCGTGCATGCCCATGCATATGTGGCCATATGCACATACAATTACATGGAGGTGGTGCATGTGCTTGCCCACGCTCAGGGTGTGCACGACTGCACAGTGTGGGCATGTGCACAGGTATGTGCACAGTAGCCATGCATGTGTTCTCCCGTGCCCGTGCCTGCCCATGCCCGTGGGGGCGGTACACACGTATGTGCACGGCGGCGGTGCGGGTGCCCGCCGTGCCCGCGTGCTCGGGGCCGTGCGTGGGCCGCCCGTGCCGCGGTGCGCAGCAGCCCCGCCGCGCCTAGCAGGCCGGGGCTTGCGGCGCAGGGGCAGGGCCGGGGCTCCTGCAGAGGCACATCCCGGCGGGGCCGCGCTGAGGGCCGGGGGGGCTGCGGGGCGGGGGCCGCAGGAAGAGCGACCTCGCACAAGCGGCGGCGGCGGCTCGGGGTGTGCAAGGTGTGTGCGCGGGGGGGCCCGCTCCGCCTCCCGGCTCCGGGAGTGCTGCGGGATGCTCGGCGGAGACCCGGCACCCGGCAGCGCCGAGGTTGGGGAGGGGGGTGTGTGTGTGGTGTGTGTGCGAGGCCCGCAGCGGGGGGGGGGGCTGCGGCCAGGAGGGGGGGGACGGTAGCACTGCGGTGTCCTCGCTTCCTCCCCCCCCCGCCCCAAAACGCTTGTTGCTGCGCGGGGAGAAGGCACCACGTTTGCCGGCAGCCGCGGGGGAGGCGACGGGCCCGGCCCGCGGGACCGCGTGGGGCCGGGGCCGGCGCCGTGGGGTGTCGCCGGATACCCCCGGCCCGGCAGCCCTGCAGCTGGACAGGCTCGCTCGCCCAGGTAAGTACCCCCGTAGCCCTCCAGCAGCCCCCGGGCGGGCAGGGATGCGTGGGGAGATGGCTTCCCCCGCATGCGAGGAGCCCCGCGGCCCACTCCCCCGCCCCCCCATCCCTCCCCTCCACACTCGCAGTCACCTGCTTGGGTCTGGCGACCTCCGTCTCGGGGCCACCGGATGCTCCCATCCCTTCCCGGCTGCCTCACCAAGGCGGGTGGCAGGAGGCAGCTGCTGCTTTTCATGGACATATCCCCCCAACCACCAACGGCGGCCCAGCACCCTGGGTATGGGCACTGGAGAGGGGAGCCAGCACAGGCTGCATCAAGGGAGGTGCACCCTAATGCCAGCGCACTGGGTGGCCAGAGTTTCCCATGATGAAGTAAGAGGCAGTGTTGGGATACCAGACCAGTTGAGGAAGAGTTGGGACACTGAAAAAAGGCAAGGAAGAAAAACTTTGCCTGCAAGGAAGCTACCCTGCGTGGCATTCCTGGGTGAGGAAGCGCCGTCTCCTCTGATTTCCAGGATTGCACCTCCTGGCTGGCTGAACCATAGAGGGTGAGGGGCCATGCACCTCCTTTCAGGGCTCTTCCTCCACTCCTGTGTGTCCTTGTCTTCCCAGGGCTGACACAGGAGGTGGTGGAGCTCTGAGACAAGACGGGTGGAAAGATGGCCGAGAAGCTGGTGCCTGGAGACCTGTTCCTGAGGAAGACCCGGGAATCGGTGTCATCCCTGGACTCGGACAAGCTGGCACCCATCTCACCTGAAGCAGGTGGTGAGGAGTCATCCGACAGTGAGGGCGAGCAAGAAGACAGTTCCCACAAACTCATCAGGAAGGTGTCCACCTCGGGGCAGATGAGGAGCAAGGTCAGGGCCATGGGGACCTGGGGCAAGGGGCTGGCTGGTGCTTGTGGTCCCTGCTGAGAAGGGGGTGAGGTGGGGGGTGTTCACCCACTCTAGGCTGTAAATCAGTGCCAGGTACTTGCTGCTTGCAGACCCAACCCAGCCAGTGCCTGGGGCAGTGTCAGGAGGGGTCCTGGCCCCCTGTGCCCTGCAGAAGGGCACATGGAAAAGGTGCATACCCACAGTGTCAGGGTCAGCATTGGTCCCGTGTGGCTATGGAGCATGTATTTTACCCCATCAGTTGTGGTCAGGTTCTTTCCCATACCTGGACCACCCTCCCCAGGTGCATTCATCCCATGTTTGTGTTCCCTGGTTTCCCCCTACCCACCCTTGGGGAAAGGGGGCTCTTTTGGGAAAGCTCTGCCCCATGGCTGCTCTAGGGTGAGATTTAGGGTCATCTCAGTGCTGTATGCTCCTGGGATCCCACACCCCACTTCAGGAACCACACATGCAGGGCCTGGTGAGTGGCAAAATGGAGACTGCATCGTTCCTGGTGCTCCAGATGAATTTGTCTGTCCCGGTTCCCCCACACACCCTATGTCTGCAGCCTTCCTTAGATCCGGTTCCCGTGGTGGTTTGCTGGGTGGATGAGGACACATTTGAGGTCAGACATCACACTCTTTTGCCTCATGGCCATTGGCATGAGAGCAGCTTGTGTATGTGTGTGTGCAGCTTGCTCAGACGAAGCTATTTTGATAGGACCTACAAAAATGCAGGGTGCGATGCCTTCTGTCCAAATAGGAACAGGTGAATGTAGGGGTCCTCGGTGGGGATAGTGAAATATCCAGTCACCTCCTGTCTGAAACACAGGGAGAAATAATCTGGACTGAAGGGCTAGGTGGGAAGCAGGGAGAGAAGGAGTTTGGGGGGGGCTCATTTTGGGGAGGGGGATGTGAGCATGACACAGAGAGGATGCTCTGGGCATTATGCTGGGTGAATGGTCCCCTTGCATTCACCTCTTGGCTGTGGGAGAGGGGCGGTGGGGTGGTGTGAGTCATGGCAGTGCTGGTGGGCACGCGGGGGCTGCTGCACCATGGGGAAGACCCTCTCCCTGGGGCCATGCCAGAAATCCCCCTGCAGCAGCTCCAGCACCCCCCCCCGGTGGAGATTTGATGGCTGTGACACCCCAGGGAGGGGGGGGACAGCTGAGAAAACACCAGGGGGGGTCTGCAGTTGCAGAGCAAGAGGGCGCCCAAGTTCTGATGTTGGGTACTGTGGGCACGGAGGGAGGCAGCAGGGATGGGGTGGTGTGCTGGCTCTGGTGATAGCTTGAGTCTGCTCTGGGCTGGGACAAGCTCCCCTCCCACTGGCCCAGGGCTGACTATTGTGCCAAGCCCAGTGCCCTGCCATGAGGGGGGGCAAAGGCCATTTGCCGTGGGGTATGGAAGTTGCACACTTTGAACCCAGCACTGTGGGGTTTTCCCTCTTGGCGGGAGACAGTTCTGGGACAGGCAGAACTGGGGGAGTCTTGCCAAGTTCCTCTGACTGCTCAAGGACTGTGCCTCAGTTTCCACTTCTCTGGAGCAGGTTGGTACCTCCTCTGCCTTCTTTGGCGTGGCTGCCAGGTGGGTGCCATGGGCTGTGCCAGGATGCAGAGTGCTGCGTGGGGGGCATGGTGGGAAGACAGGCTGATGGTCAGGGTCCTGAGGATGCTTATTGCTGCATGTGAGTCCTCAGCACCCTACTGGTAGGGTAGCAGCAGCCCTTGGAGTTTGCCATGGGGCATTTGCTGTGCTGGAGGGGTTTGCTGTGCTGTGGAGCACAGGGGATATTACAGTGAGTCGTCAGTGCCAGGAAACCTGAGAGAAAAGGGTGGATCGCCGGGCAGTGCCCGTATCCTGCATCAGCGGCACAGGGACACCAGCGTGCCCTGAGCCCCCAGCCCAGGTGTCAAAGCCTCTCTGTGCCATCAGCTGGTCTGGCCTTGCTGGCTCACGTGTGAAGAAGGCTGAGCTGCTGGCTCCCTGCTTGCCACGGCCACTGCCCGTATCCTACCCGGTGTTGGCAATTAGCCATGCAGGAGGTGCTGTTGCCCAGCATGCCGGGGAGGTGGGCAGCATGATGGATGGGCAGGCAGAAAGGATGTGTCTGAGTTAATGGCCTGTGGAGCTGGGAGAGAGGAGGAGAGATGATGAGAGCCTAGCAGGGTTGGTGCTGGAGGGGGCCATGCATGTATCCCTCCCTCAAACCTAAGTGTTTTCAGTATCAGGGTTCAGTGGTTTCCCTGAGAATTCCTTTGCCTTGGTCCATATGGGCAGGGCCATGCTTGTCGCCGGATGGGCTCCTTCCTTCCCTATGGAATTGAGGACTTTGAGATGTGATTGCTGCTGCTACCCAGGTCAGGCTGTCCCTGGCTCATAGCTGTGCTGCGGCACATGTGCTGCCCATTCCTTCAGCCAGAGCCACAGCCACAGCAGGCACCTTTCCAAGGTGCTTCAACACCCCTGTGCACCCATACGGGGTTGGGATGGGGGGAACCATTGCCTGCACCCCAGAGGCTGGGGCAGGTACTTAATTAGCACAGTTAATGAGGGAGAGTCATGCCAGGTCTGCATCTCGCATGAGATAACCAGGTTAGCAGCAGGGAGAGGGGCAGACTGGCCTATTTTTTGGCCATTGGTGGTGCTTGGGGTGCTGGAGGGGGTTTATAGGATCATGTCATGTTGGGGGGCTGGTAAGGGTTGGGACCCCCACCCCACTGTTCACTCACACTGACTGGGGTGACCCTGGTCCCTGGCGATGGGGGTGAGCAGCTTCCCCTTCGCCAGGGTATTGTCCGGCCCCATGGGGACAAGAGCAGGTGAGGATCATTTTGGGATCTGCCATCTTCCTGATGGCTACACCCCATTCCTAGTGCCCTCCCCCAAATGCCCATTCCCTCATCCCCTCCTCAAGCCTCCCCGTCAATCATGTTTCCCCACTCCACATCCCCAGATTGGCTTTCTCTGGGCTGTAATTGCGGGGCACCCCACGGGGTGCTTTGTGCAGCTTCGGCATGGAGGCGGTGAGGCCATTGTGCTTGGTGACAATGACAGCTGCCAGGCACAGGTGCCCCCGTCGGGCTGAATGGCCCCAGGATGGATGGGGTCTTGTTGCTGCCCCCTCTTCCTCCTCCTCACCACAGCCAGGAGCTGCTTGTTGCCTGTGCCAGGTTTTGGGAGCACAAGGGCAGAGTGGGAGTGGGATGCTGTGCTCTGGCACTAGTCCCCTTGAGAATGGGCATGGAGAGAAGGGGAGATGGGGAAGGAGGGGGCACCAGCTCTGGGGTACACCAAGACATTTGAGGTGTGGGTAAACAGGAGTGGGGGGGGGGGTAGCGCATCCTGCCCGTGTGGGCTGGGCGCTCAGCTCACAGCACTGCCTCGGCATGGGCTCTCCCAGCAGCGGAGCGGAGGCGGGGAGCGATCCAGCAGCTCCACTTGCTTCAGCTCCGACTGCAAGGAGCTGCAGGGAGTGACTGGTCCTGGGATGCTTGCACCAAAGTCAGGGGGCTCAGGCCCCAAGGGGGACACAGGGTTGTGTGTGTGCCAGGGATAGGAGCATTTTCCACAGGATGAGTACAGTGGGCACAGCTGTGGCAGGCAGGGGCATGGCTTGTCTGCCAGTTAGAAAGGAGGATCATGTTCCCAAATTCCTGATGATGGGGTACATCACAGTTGCTTGGTGGGGCTGAGAGATTTGCCAGCATTTTCCTGAGGGTCTTGGGAGCTCAGTGGGGTTATTGATACCATGAGGAATGAGTGCTCCTGGTCCTTGATGGAGGTACTGGGTACCCTGCAGGCTCTGGGTTCCCCAGGGATGGGGTGAGGAGTGCCTGTGGGTGTAGGGGTGTTGAGGCAGCTTCTGGGGACATGGTAAAGCAGTGATGCAGAGCCAGGCAGTGGGGAGGGCTGCCCGCCAAGGGCCATATCCTGACAAAACCTAGGGAAAACAAGGTAGGGACCCTGGGCCTAGGCCTGGAAACCTCTTTCCTGCAGTGGAAGGGTGGCACGTGGCTCCCTGGCAGTGCATCCTTCTGTCTTGACACTGGTGAGGGACTGGAGTGTCTTGTATGGGAAGAGGCTGGGAGGGCTGAGACTGTTCAGCCTGGAGGGGACGCTGGGGGTGAGGGCTCCTCAGTGATGTGGATAAGTAGTTGAAGGGAAGGGTGCATCAAAGAGGGAACTGGGCTCTTTTCACTGGTGTCTGCTGATGGGACAACAGGCACAGGAGAAAAAATTTAAAACTGCATCGTAACACAAGAAAACACTTTTTGCACTGTGAACTTGGTCAACTGCTACTACAGACTCAGAACTCGCGGGTTGGATATGTCCATGGTCCTGGGCAGCCCCAGATGATGCCCTCTGGGCTCCATGCCCAGAGCTCCCCACCAGCCACAGCCATGCCACAGCCAGCACCAAAGCCCATCTCCACTCTGTCTGGACCCCGCATTGCTCCCAGCCTGGTGGCACCTGACCTGCCAGGAGCTGGCAAGGGGACCCGTTGGTCACTGAGTCACCCCCTGTGGTGGGACCATACTGCAGGGCACAGTGATGCTGCCTGGCACCATCCCTACTGAGGAGTCTGCAGCAGGGCAGTGGAGGCTGGGCTTGCTCTCATTCATCAGGGCTCGCTGAGCTGCTGCCTGGGGTGTAAAGATAGCCCCAGTGTCGCCAGCCGGATGTTTGTGAGGTTTCTCAGATGTGCTGCCCTCTTCCCACTCACATTTTCCATTATGCAAGCACCAGTCTCACCCATCATCAGCTGGGCAGGGTGGGAGAACTGCAGTGGTGCCCACTGGTGCCTGGGCACAAGGGGCAGGGGGGGGACCGGCACCGGGTCGGCTGGCATGGGGCACCTGCTGGCGAGATGCTCAGGGACTGATGTGGCTCTAGATAGGGAAGCATGAGCTCATTTCTAAAGTACACCTGGAGACTGACTGCAGGAGGATGAGGTGTAGGGGGGGGATTGCTCTTCTTCTGGGTGTTTCTTCCTTCATTCCTCTCCCCATTAATCCTCCATCCCCTCAATGGCCTGAGTGGTGCTTTGTGGCACTGTGTAATGACATGTCAGAAATGGTGCCGGAATCTGCTTTCAGGGATCCCCCAAAGCATTGGGAATGGGGATCTGGGGTCTTGCAATGGCAGCAGGTTACATCCTCGGGGAGTGTAGATGCAGCTGAGGCTGCAGTGCTGTGGCAGCCCCAGGCACTGAGCCCCCCAGCTGCCTGCTCCCGGAAGAGCTCTGCCATATCGCAAAGCCTGATAAGGGTTCCAACTGACTGCAGCCCACAGGGTGTCCAGCAGATGCTGGCAGCCCTGCAGCCGGGCTGTGGGCAAGGCTGTTGGCTCTCCCCTGCTGTTCTGGCACCTGCCAGCTTGGGAGGGGATGAACTTGGACCCATCTGGACCCTGGCACGTGCCCGGCAGGCTGCTGCGTTTGGAGGAGGGTGGCTGCCTGGGATGTTGCTGGTGCAATGCAGGTCGGTGTGCTGGCGGGTGTTGGGTTCCCTCTCCTCCTCCCCAGGCATCATGTCACCACAGGGCCAAGCAGATCCCCTTAGGAGTGCTGTAGGGCTGCAAGCCAGGTGGACAGCCAGTGTGGTGCCCACCAGCCATATGCGCCATCATTCCCAATTAACAGCCTTTCTGGCTCTTCTCCAGCAGCTCCTTTGCTGTCCAAGCTCATCCCAGCAGGAAAACTGTCCTGCCACAGCTGTGGTCAAACCCAGCTGTGCTACAGGGTCTTCCCCAGAATGGCAGTGGCAGAGCTGGGAGAAGCAGGGTGGGGGTTCAGAGCAGCATCCTTAGTGCTGATGGAAGACCTGTCATTTTGGGATGCACCTTAGCCTGGAAGAAGCCCTGCTGGTGTGCAGTCCCAGAAGGAGGTGAGCTCCCCCGGCCTGTGCTTCAAGCCCCCTTGCTTGTGCTGAGCACAAAGACAGCCTGTGGCATGATGGCCCCTGGGCACCAGCCCAGTCCTAGTGGGGAGCATTGCCTGTGGCCAGTCATCCTCCCAGACATACTTTCAGCTGCATCCCCTCTGAGGCCCCTGGTGCCATGTGCTGTCCACCAGCTGTGTCTGAGCCAGAGGTGGCAGTTTCTTCTCAGACCCTGGGTAATTTAGTTCTTGCCTTTACCTCCTCACCCTGTGTCTCTGGGACCCTCTGGTGCCTGGCATATCCCAGGTGGTGCTGAGCCTCTTGGGCAGTAGAGATCAGGGAGGGTCCCTGAGATGGGGCAGGGGAGGGCTGTGGCAGATCCCCGCAGAGGGGAGCTGGTCTGAGACTGGTGGCTGGGTAGGTAGTACATCGCTCTGGGTATTGTCATGCTATGTGACTGTGGGGATGGAGCTGGCGTTGGCTTCACTGTGGCTCCCTGCAGTGCTGGCTGGGGCTCACCAGCCAGAAGACCTACAGTTGGGATGAGCAGAGGGGCTGGGTTCGGGGTGCGGGTGGGACACCGCACTTGTGGCTGTGCAGCATCCAGCACAGAGCTCCTACCCCAGTGTCAGTGGCTCAGTGTCCCTGAAGGCTTTCTGGAGGGAAGAGGCAGCCCCTACCCTGTGCTGAAAGAGCACAGCTCCTGCTCCTGGGAGCTATAGGGTACCTAACAGCCACTTGCTACAGGGGATTGTCTTATTGTGGTGGTGGCTCTGGAGCCCTGGTTGGGGCTATAGGGAGCCAGCATGGTAGGGCTGATGCCACACTGGCATGTCCTGCCCGACGCTTACCCCCAGCGCTGGCCTTCATCTTCACCAACCCTTTCCTGTTTGTGAAGGGGAAATGATGGGATTGCTTAAAGCTGCCCGCTGCAGCACAGCTTCCCACCCCGTGGCCTGGTCTCCTGGTGGCTTCGGACATCAGGTACATCCCAGGTCTCCTCATGTCCCTATTGCCAAAAGCAGGGTTCCAAAACTGTTGAGCCACCAAGGAGCTGCTCCTGCACAGAACAGCAGTGGGTGCTCTTATCTAAGAGCCATGGACAAAAAATCAGGTTATGTGTGGGTGGCCCACTCCAGTGAGACTCCTAAACAGCCCTCTGACACCCCAGGCAGGGTGCTAGCAGCTGCTAGCATGTCCCCAGCATGTCTGGGACCCTAACATCCTGTTGCCGGGATATGCCTTGTTGGAGAGGCTTCTAGGAGAAGTTGCTGCAGCAGCTGCTGTAGCGCAGCTGGGGGTGTTTCAGCTCCAGCCCCCCTCCCGCTACCCCCCAAGGAGGGGATGCCATCCCCTTGGGTAGCCTTCCTGGCCATACGCTGCCACCCACCTGGAGCCAGGCAGAGCTGAGTGCCCGTGCCCTGCTGCAGAGCTGGCCCGAGCCCCTGCTGCAATACCCCTGAGCCACTGTCACAGACCTGCCTCTTCCTCCTCCTCCTCACATTCTGCTCTTCACCATCACAGGCTCCCTCCTGCTGCTCCTCACTGTCACATGCTGCCTGTCCTTTGCAGCAAAGCAATGATTGTAGAAAGCCCATTGACTGTTCCTGTGTCCTCCCCATGTAAACAGGCGTAGTGAAAGTGGCATTTGTAGCTGTATCCCACCTGGCCATGGTAGGACCCTTCCCTGTCCCCTCCTGACATGGAGCCAGGACTGCTAGGCTGCATGGTTTTATGTGGATTTGGGGGTTGCAGAAACCCCACTGAAAGGCTGCTCTCCCCTTGCTGGCTGTGTTCCAGCCTGGGCTCAGGGCAGCTCTGGGCTCACCCTCTCCTCTGTGTGCTCTCTCAGCCAAGAGGTTGGGGAGGGGATACGGTGGGTCCTGGCACAGGGGACACCAGAGCTGTTTGAACCTGCACCGGTACTTGCAGGCAGCATGGGGACAACCGCAGCTAAACCCTGAATCAGTCCCAGGGGGCAAAGCCTTGGTAGGGAGTGGTAAAGGGTTAAAAGGTCCCTCTCCAAACTTGGGGCTGCAGGGTGAAAGAGAGCCAGGGACTTCCTGGTGCATGCCCTGGGGGACTCGGGCAGGGGTCAGGTTTCTGGGGGAGCTGAGGCTCAGGAAGCACCTCAGGTGAGATTTTGGCTTGTGACCTTGGGGGCTCCTGCTATTCCTGGTGCTCTGTCCGTTTCGTTCAGAGCTGTAGGGCAGTGGGTTAACACTGAGGACAGGGGCCAGTGTGTTTTCAGGATGGCGGGCGCCTGGGTGCTGCCTCTTGCAGCACGCTGGCTGGGCACAGGGTCGTGGGCCCCCGGGCCCGCGGCTCTCGCGCAATGCCCTCAGTGCCCAGTGCTAATGCGCCGTTAAATGGGCCTTGTCGTTTTGCGCCGGGATCTGATAGAACCGCTGTTGCGGCTAATTGCAGAGGAACAGCTGAATGGGGCTGCCGGCGGTGTTTAAAGAAGATACAATCAAAGATTAGGCAGTGCCAGAGCATCTCTGCCACCCTGCTCAGCACAGGCTCGTAGCCGCGTTGCAAACACTAATTAATTGAGCCTTGTAAACACTGCTGCGATGAGGGTAAATATTGGCAGGTGCTGTGGATTGGGGAGGGCAGAGGATGAGCGTCCAGGCTGCAGGGATGTTCTGTATTGCAAAGGGGATGCTCTGCCTGCTGCAGGCTGCCCTCAGCCCCAGGTTGTCCCCACTGGGAGCTGCAGGGGCCAGGAACGGCTGGTTGCATCCTGGCCATCTGCTCCCTAACCCAGCAGAGAGGCTGGAGATGTAGTGCCTGGGTAATGCCAACTCCAGGACGCAGTCTCAGTGGCTCTGGGGCATCAATGTCCCATGCAAGGGAGCTCTCCTGGCTCCAGCTCTGCTCTTGACTTCTGAGGAGCTGCAGCAGGTCAGGGCTCTCCTAGGTGCTGCATGGGGGATGGAGAGGAAGTGACTGGCAGCGGTGGCTCTGCACTGCTAGAGACCCCCAACCGCCAGCATTGCCGTGCCCAGAAACATCCTCCCAACTCACATAAGGTGCCCAATGCCCAGGGCGCGGTGAGTGAGAGACCTTGTTTACTCTGCGACATACAACACAGCACGAACCCCAGAATGTCACACTTGTGCTCTGGGGACCACTTAGCTCCTGAGGACCCAGGGGCTGGTGTCTCTGGAGGGGGAGGGGGTGGGTTTGGCGGTCCTGGGGGCTGCAGATCTCATGACCTTGTGGTCTCTGCAGAAGAGTGTGAAGGAGGGGCTGTTGCTGAAGCAGACGAGCTCCTTCCAGAGGTGGAAGAGACGATACTTCAAGCTGCGGGGCAGGACACTCTATTATGCCAAGGATGCCAAGGTAGTCCTGGGGAGGGAGCTTCCAGAATGCTTAGTTGGGGGCACTTGACCCTGCAATCCTGGGGAGGAGCCTGAAATCCCTGCCTTGTGGAATGAGGCTCCGGTTTCTCCCTGCAGTCCCTGATCTTTGATGAGGTGGACCTGTCTGATGCCAGTGTGGCTGAGACCAGCACCAAGAACATCAACAACAGTTTCACGGTGAGTGAGGTACAGGGATACCTGCCATGCCCCTGCACCTCAGCACCTTGAAGGGAGGCACACCCCATCCCCCCACCAGAGCTGTGGCCTTGTGCTGCTGGAGGTGGCACTGGTGGCAGTGTGTCAGGGTTTGCTGGGGACTGGCTGGCCACATTGTGACCTTGCAAGGGAACATGGGGACGGTGGCTGTTGCAGGTGATCACACCATTCCGGAAACTCATCCTATGTGCGGAGAATCGGAAGGAGATGGAGGACTGGATCAGTGCCCTGAAATCTGTCCAGAAGTGGGAGATCCATGAGGTGATGTGGGTGGGGCCTGCATGGGTGCTCATTTGCCAGTGGGTACTCATCTGCAAGTGGATACCCCTCAGAAGCCAGGGGTGCCTTTGGCTGCTGGACCTGCCCTTGGGTGCAGCTGCGTGGGGAGGATGGGAGAGGGGATTGGGGCTGGGCTGACTCAGGGGGGCTGGGAGGGAGGGACTGCCAGCTGGGGGTCCCAGGGGACTGACAGGTCAGGGCTGTGCCCCTCGGCAGGCCACACAGTTCAACATGGAGCACTTCTCAGGCATGCATAACTGGTACGCTTGCTCCCATGCCCGCCCCACCTTCTGCAACGTGTGCCGTGAAGCCCTCCCAGGGGTCACCTCCCATGGCCTCTCTTGTGAAGGTCAGTGCTGGGGGACTGGGACTGGGGCTGGGACTGGGGCAGGGAACTCCCTCCAAAGCTGGCCCGGAGCAGCAGGGTGCAGGGTGATGCCCGCTGGCTGCTGTCACCAGCTGTGGAGGGGTTGGGGATCAGGGCTGCATGTCCCAGGGGGACTGTCCCTGCTTCTCACCTGCTCCCCCCTGCACAGTCTGCAAGTTCAAGGCACACAAACGCTGTGCTGTCAGAGCCACCAACAACTGCAAGTGGACAACTCTTGCCTCCATCGGCACCGAAATCATTGAGGACGAGGATGGGGTAAGCAGCGGAGATCCCGCGGGGCACCCTGGCAGGACAGAGCCACTGCAGAGCTGGCCATGCTGTGCCCAGGTCAGGACTGGGGGGACCCTGGCACCTATCTCTTCTGCCCTGTGTGGCCTCTGGGCTTGGCTTTGTGGGGACATGGCCTGGGAACAGCTCCTCCATCACCTGCCATCAGGATCCCTTATTGCTATCCCAAGTGGGGCCACCCCAAAGCATTTGCTGGGGATACCCCTGCCCTGCCCCACGTGCTGGTGGCTGCAAGGGGTCAGAGGGAAGGGACAAGAGGGCATGGAAGTGTGCCGGGGCTATCTTGCCCTACTGTGGGGCATCAACCCCTGATGACCTTTTCCGTGGTGCCTGGGCAAGGGGGTGGCCTGTGTCACTGTCCCTCAGGCATGTGGGGACAGCAGCAGTGGTGTGCTGTTGGTAACTGCCCCTCTCCATAGGTGGCCATGCCCCACCAGTGGCTGGAGGGGAACCTGCCCGTCAGTGCACGCTGTGCTGTCTGCGACCGGACCTGTGGCAGTGTCCGGAGGCTGCAGGACTGGCGGTGTCTCTGGTGCAAAGCCATCGTAAGGATCTGTCTGTTCCTGTCCCCCCCCACTGCCACACAGACAGCACTGCCCCTCCTGGGTGCATCTCTGGGGAAGCTGAGTCTGAGGCTTTTGGTGCTGCATCCCTTAGCTTTGCTTATGCACATGTTCCCCTGTCTCCAGGTTCACAGTGCCTGCAAGGAACTCTTTGGCAAGAGGTGCCCTCTGGGTCAGTACAAACTGTCCATCATCCCGCCTACTGCTCTGAACAGCATCGATTCGGATGGTGAGTCCTGAAGGGGACATGGGGCTGGGCTGTGGGTGGGGCTGTAAAGGCTGTTTGGGACAGGTTCTTCTGCAGGCTTTGACTTGTGGCACTGTTCCCACTTTCCTGTGAGGCACCAGTAAGACTACTGTCAGTAGGTTCCAGAGTCAACACGCCCCCTGCTTCACCTTCAGTTGAAGGCTGCTTGTTGCCTTGTGCTCTGCCCCAGGGCTGTGGCCGTGCCATGCTCTGGGGTGACACTTCTTCCCCGCCTGTGGCTTCAGTTGCTCCTGCCAGGCTGCCTCTTGTGGTCATATGAGTCTCAGTCTCTCCATGTGGCGCCAGCCCTGAGCTTCTGACGTGGAGTGCCCCCTGCTGCACCAGTGGCTCAGCACCTCGCAGGGCAAGATGAGGGCCTTACTTCAGTTATTTCTCAGCGTCTGAACCTCTGATGGTTCTTTTTGGTAGCATAGAGCTTCTCCCCGGCACGGGTGGCAGCTAGGTGCTGGGGGGAGAAGCATTGCGCAGCTTGGGTGCCCCCCTGTGCTGCCATCTTCCCCTCTGGAGGGGTCCAGCTGTCCTCTGCTGAGCAAAATCTGTTCTCCTCCAGATATTTCTTTCCTTGTTCTTTAATGATTTTTTGCTGCTCAGCTCAGCTGGTGGCTCATCTGCTTCTCATTACTCATCAGGACACTGTCAGGGTAACTATCAGACGGCTTCTCCTCTGGCTTCAGAGCCACAGCTGCTCATGGCCAGGCCCCTGGTAGCCTCTCTGCCCCATGCCTCTCACAGTGACCTGGTCAACCGAGGCTGGCACGGCTGCGGGGCTGATGGCTCTTGCTGCTGCAAAGCCCATCTGGGCTCTGCGGGAGCAGCTTGGCGAGGCCTCAGCCCCCTCCTCCTGCCACATTGTCCTCCCCGGTGCAGGGTGCCACTGGCAGCGGGCTCAGCTCCTCAGCAGCAGCCCACACTCTGACTCAGCGGCCTCCGCCTGGTGTTTTGCTTTGCGGATCTGCTCCGCTCACTGGGGCGGGAGCGGACGTTGAACAGTGCTAGGGCTGTGGGGACGCTGCTCCCCATGCAGTGGAAGCAACGGGGCTCCTGGTCACACCCCGCGGGGCTTTGGGTGTGGTGGCCATGGGGCCAGCAAGGGCTGGTGCTTTCCCTGCCGCAGCATTGCCAGGCCTGCCAAGGGAAGGAGCCAGCGGGCACCGGCCTATGGCCAGAGCGACTGGGGTGGCCAAGATGTGGCTGAGGCAAGAGTGGGCTTTAGGCCAGCAATCGATCCTCCTCTGCCTCAGGCACATTTCATTCCCCATCTCATTTCTTTAAAAGCATGGTGTTGGCTGCCAAGCCTCCTGAGGCTTCTGTGTCATTTACACCCACCCTAGCAGAACCCTGGTAGGAGAACACAGCAGAGCTGGGGGTGACAGCTGGGATGGTTATGCTGGCTTGCAGTGCCACCCCTGGGAGCACCCCCAGGTGGGAGTGTGCCCTGTTCCCATGTGGTTTTGCTGGGTCAGTCCCTGCTGGGCTGTTGGCACAGCAAAGGAACTGACCCTCCCATGTGCCCACCACTGCTGCCCTTTCTGGAGTGGCAGGCCAGGAACATGAGTCAGCTGACGACACTGTGTGCCTGCAGGGACATTGATGGAACAGTAACCTAACCTAGCCCTGCCTCAGTGCCAACCATGCCCATCCTCATCCCACCCCATCCCCACTGCCAGCTCTTTCTCCCATCCCTCACCATCCCCTGGGCACTGTCCCTTCTTCCTGTCCCCAGCACCCCTCTGCTCTCCTAAGATCTCTCCATCAGTGTCTTCAGGGGGTGGGAGCTGAGGATGAGGCCTCATGTGCTTGTGCTTGGGGTCGCCACAGGTTTCTGGAAGGCCACCTGCCCCTCGACCTGCTCCAGCCCTCTCCTGGCCTTTGTCAACTCCAAGAGTGGGGACAATCAGGGTGTCAAGTTTCTTCGCAAGTTCAAGCAGTTCCTCAACCCAGCCCAAGTCTTTGATCTCATGAATGGTGGCCCACACCTGGGGTAAGTGCTGGCCTGGGTGCCACGAGCTGGCCCTGGTGGGGTCCTGGAACAGCCCCCAGCCCCTATCTACTGTCCCCACCCCAGGCTGCGCCTCTTCCAGAAGTTCTCCACCTTCCGGATCCTGGTGTGTGGGGGGGATGGCAGCGTGGGCTGGGTGCTCTCTGAGATTGACGCCCTTGGCCTCCACAAGCAAGTGAGCAGAAGTGCCTGGCATCACTGGCACAGTCTGGCACCATCCCCAGTGCCAGCACCCTCTGCAGCTGAGAGCCCCCCTGCGTACCCTGGGGTGCTGCAAGCGATGGGCACAGCAGGGTTGAGGGTGTCACAAGTGCCCTTGGGGGCTGCTTTGAGCCCCCTGCCTCTTCCTTCCCCCACAGTGCCAGCTGGGTGTCCTGCCCCTGGGGACTGGCAATGACCTGGCACGGGTGCTGGGCTGGGGCAGCCTGTGTGATGATGACACTCAGCTGTTGCAGATCCTGGAGAAGCTGGAAAGGGCCACCACCAAGATGCTGGACCGGTGAGTGTGGCATGGGGCACACGCCTCTCTGTTCCCCTGGCCTTGGCACCTCTCCGGCAGCCAGTCCTTGTCCCCTGGCCATGCATCCCCGTGCCAGGGTGGCAGGAGGTTGCATGCAGCCATGATCTCTGCTTGGCAGGTGGAGCGTGCTGACTTACGAGGCCCCCAAGCAATCCCCCCCGGCCCTGAAGGAGGAGGAGAATGGGGACTCCAACATCCAGGTGGGCACCACAGGGGACTGAGGGCTCAAGAGCGGGGAGGGCAGGCTGGGGTCAGGTTCCCATTCACCCCATCAGCCGATCTGGGGGCATGTGGGGTGGGATTGCACAGGGAGGGATCATGCTGGGGGTCCTTGGGGACTGGGGCTGTGAGGGTTGAGCTGTGCAATGAAGTGAGTCTGGCAGGTCTCAGCTTGGCACGTGCACTTGGGAGCAGACAGCAGGGTGAGGTGATGTTGACTATATTGGACTCTTCTGTGTGTGCCCCTCAACACCTTCCCTTGGTTTTCCTCCAGCTGTGGCCAAGCATCCCCTCTGCCTGGCAGCATGGGCACGGCCACCCCTCATGGGGTGGGTGGATGAGGCCGAGGAGAACTGTTTATCCCTGCTCCAGAGCTGGCTGGGCAAGGCTCCATCCTGGAGTGGGGCACCCAGCAGGGTGTAACGGCTCCATCTGTCCTCCCCTGTCCCCATCCAGGCCCAGATCTCCCACTATGCCGACTCTGTTGCCTTCCATCTGGCCAAGATCCTAGAGTCAGACAAGCACTCGGTGGTGATCTCCTCTGCAAAGTAAGAAGGGGGCTGACGATGGTGGTGCTGGTGCCCCACTGCTGCCTGGGACCATGTCCCCAAGGGTGCTGAGCCCCCCAGGCCAGGCTGTCCCCTGTTTGGGCACCAGTGACTGCTGGCTGTGCTAGTGCCTGGCAGATAACCCTGGCACTGCCCCTCAGGTGGAGAGGGTGTTATCCCCAGCAGCCCCCCCTGGCTGGCAGCTGTGCCCAGCTGTCCACACCATGCCCCCTCCACCTGCTTGCTTCTTCCCTTGTCAGGTTCCTCTGCGGCACTGTCAATGACTTTGTGGCTGAAGTTGGCCGGGCTTACAAGAGAGCAACGGAGAACAAGCAAGAGGCCGAGCTGATGGCGCGGAAGGTGGGTTGCAGGGGAGATTGAGGGCTGGGACTTGGTGGGTGGCACAGCCCTGGGCAGTGGAGTGGGTGGCAGAGTCTGCTCTGGTGACCCAAGACCTTGCTGTATGTGCATATGAGGGCATGCGGTGCTTGAGGTGCCCAGGCACTGAGGATGTCCTGGCAAGCGTAGGGTGTCCAGGCAAAGATGAGGTGCCCTTGTGCTTGGGATGCACAGGCAAGCACCCAGCACTGGTGGGGGGCAGCAGCTTGTGCCAGGGTGCTGAGCGTGGTGGGTGTCCTGCAGTGTGCCATGCTGAATGAGAAGTTGGACTCACTGGTGCGGGAGCTGAATGAGGAAGCTCAGGCCATTGTGGTCCCTGAGGGAATGGCACACACCACCACTGCAGACACCAAGGACCCAGAGAAGGGTGGCAGTTTCAACCCCAGCCCTGTGCCTCGCATCTTCAAATCCAAGGAGCAGCTCATGCTGCGGGCAAACAGCCTGAAGAAAGCCCTGCGGCAAATCATTGAGCAGGCAGAGAAAGGTGAGGGGTTAGCTTGGGCTGGCAGCTCATGTGGTGCTGCTGTAGCCTGGCATGGGCTGGTGCTGGACCTGTATTTGGTTTCCCGCTCTTAATCTTTGGGATGGCAGCAGTGATGGGTAATCCAAGGGCATGAGCCCTTCTCTGCTGCTTGATCTGGCTGAGGGAGGTTCCCAAGGCAGGGCAGAGGTGCCACACTGGGCCCTGCCTGGCACAAGCTGACAAGGCTGACACATGGAGAGGGCATGGGCCATGGGGCTACAGAGACCCATTGTCATGCCCCTCTGTATCCAGCTGTAGATGAGCAGAACAAGCAGACCCAAGCCTACCGCGTCAGTGTGGGCCCCAGCAGGAAGGACAGCTCAGAGGAGCTCAACAAGGAGGAGGAGAAGCTCAGTAAGATGGCATTGGGGCACTTGGCTTTTTGGGGGTCGGGCATGGGATGAGCTGTGGGATGGGCTCAGGGTAAGAGCCAGTTCAGCAGGTGCTTCCTTTCTCCTTGGTCAGGCTCCCGTCAGGAGACAATGACCTCGGCCTCTTCCTCCATCGTGCTGGACCGGCCAGACACCTTTGGCAACTTGCAGTTCCCTGAAGATCCCAGCACCCTGTGAGTCTGGAGTTATTCCCACCCCAGGGACCATGGCCCACCCTTGCTGCCCAGCACAGAGTGGGAGCAGAAATGGGACCACATTACCTCCTGGAGATGGCTGCTGGGGCATCCTCTGCTCACCAGTGTGGTATCCCTGGTGCCCAGCCTTCCCTGGCCTGGCAGTACCCCCATGTGCCTGGTGTAGGACTTCTTGCTGGCAGCCCCCTGGTCAGCACAGCCAGGTCCTGGGTATGCCATGGGTGTCCCACCATGCAGGCCATGAGGGCTCCAGTCATCCCTGCTGGCTTGGGTCAGGCTTACCAGTGCCAGCCTTTCCAGGAGCTCATGCCACAGCTCCAGGGGGTTTTATACCCTATCCCTTCATGGCAACCCTGTCATTGCCCATGTGCTGCTGCCTTCCAACCTGCCTGCCCTGTATGCTGCTTTCAGCCACTTCTTGGAGAAGTGCGTCATGAATAACTACTTTGGCATCGGCCTGGATGCAAAGATCTCCCTGGAGTTCAACAACAAACGGGATGAGCACCCCAAGAAGTGCAGGTTGGCTGAACCCCCCCAGATTATCCCAGGAGAAACATGTAGCCCCCATGGCTTGCCAATGCCCTCACCAGGAGGGACTGTCTGGAGGAAGCCATGGGGTTGCCTTAGGGCTGCTGTGCCTGGCTTGGGACCCCTTTCTGTGGCAGGTTTTCCATCTGCACCCAGTGCTGCAGTGCTGGGTTGAGCACCCCCGGGTGGGCAGGAGACTATAAACACACCTGGGAAGGATGATACTGCCCCTCTCACCTGTCCCGCTTCGCCCTGCAGCAGCCGCACCAAGAACATGATGTGGTATGGGGTGCTGGGCACAAAAGAGCTCCTGCAGCGCACCTACAAGAACCTGGAGCAGCGGGTGCAGCTGGAGGTATGGTGCTGGGGACAGGGCAGGGGGGCAGTGGCACAGTGGCCCCCCAGGCTCACCCCTCTCTTTCAGTGCGACGGGGTGCCGATCTCCCTACCCAGCCTGCAGGGCATTGCTGTCCTCAACATCCCCAGCTATGCTGGGGGCATCAACTTCTGGGGAGGCACCAAGGAGGACAGTGTGAGTGCTGGCGCTCTGGGGAGGGGGGCACTGCATCCTTCCCCCAGTCCCAGAGAAATCTAGGAGCCCTTGGGCAGGGGCCTGGGGTATCCCAACCTTGGGCATATGTGGGGGAAGAAAGCTGGGTCCCAAAACGAACCTGGTTTGGGGGTTGTGCTTGTACTGGACCTCTGCAGAACTTTGGGGCTCCATCCTTTGATGACAAGAAGCTGGAGGTGGTGGCTGTCTTCGGAAGCATCCAGATGGCTGTGTCACGGGTCATCAACCTCCAGCACCATCGCATCGCACAGGTAGGGGCAAGGGACCCTGTGGGACCCAGTGCCAGAAAGTTGTTGAGGTACCTGGGGGGCCGGGGCAGCTCAGCTGAGCTTCTGGGCACTGACACGCAGCAGAGCAGCTGAAGGCAGTGAGGCAGTGCCAGCTGTGATGCCAATGCTGGCCTGTCTGTCCCACAGTGCCGTGTGGTGAAAATCACCATCCGGGGAGATGAGGGCGTCCCCGTGCAGGTGGATGGAGAAGCCTGGATCCAGCCACCCGGCATCATCAAGATCCAGCACAAGAACCGAGCCCAGATGCTGACACGGGACCGGGTGAGCTCAGGGTTTCAACAGCACTCGCTGTGGGGCCTTGCTGGGGTACCAGGAGGGGTGACAGGCTGGGGGGGGCGGAATCTCTGTCCCCCACAGGCATTTGAAAGCACCCTGAAGTCCTGGGAGGACAAGCAGAAGGGGGAGAGCTACCGAGCAGCTGCCCGGCCACGGCTCAGCTCCCAGCAGTCCATGGAGTACCTGACAGAGGAGGAGAGCAGCCTCCTGCAGCAGGTCTCGCAGGTCACTGAGACTCTCATTGCCAGGTTAGGCTGGGAGATGGGTGTGCGTGCTGGGCACGGGAGCTTCATTGTGGCCTCCCAGCACCATGCTGCCCATCCAGCCCAGGGGAAGTCTGGCAGCTCCAGCCCCTCTTGCCCTCAGGATCCATGAGGCAGCCAAGGCTCATAAAGCTGTGGAGCAGGAGCTGGCACACGCTGTCAACACCAGCTCGCTGGCACTGAGTGAAGCCCTCTCCAACAAAGCTGCTGGCACCTCAGAGGTGAGCTAGGGCTGGGGGTACAAGGCAACCTTCACCCAGCTACCCCTGGGCCCTGCCACTTAAGGGGTTATCCCTCCACCCCCCCCAGTTTCTCAGCAGGAACGCAGCTGTGGAGGTGGTGCTGAGCATCAAGGAGCTGTATGTTGAGACCAGGACATTCCTGGAAGGGAAGGCGGTGAGTGGGGTCTGGAGAGCACCCCAAGCTTGCCTGTGAAAGGGCAGGTGCCCTCAGCTTGCACCTCTGGAGGTGGCAGCAGGGCTGGGGATGGTCCCTGTCCCCCACAGCTGGACTCACCTCAGGAGGAGGAGGCACTGCATGGCCCCCTGAGCATGCTGGGCCAGGAGTTGCAGAGACTGCTGGACATCCACTGGCTGGGGCCCATTGCCCACCCTGCTGAGGAGGCGAGTGCCCAGGGACTGGGGCAGGGGAGCATAACCCATAGGGTAGCCCCAGGGGGGCTGTAGCACCCCACTGAGCCTGGCTCCTCACAGGAATGCGCCAGCAGCGCAAACAAGGGCAGCTTCAAGCTTCGCCTCAACATCCCCAAGCCCCGGAAGGACAAGGACAAGGTGCAGAAGCAGAGGGCCAACAGCACACTCCCAGGTAAAGTAGGCAGCATGCCAGGGAGGGAGGCAGGTGCAGACCATGCTAGGAGGGACTCCCACCTGCTGACCTATCCCTTGGCCTCCTGTCCTGGGCATTCTGTGGAAGGACTCAGGGACAGATCTTGTCCTGGCTGTGTGGGGATGTCACCATCATCAACAGCTCCTCAGAGCTTAATTTTTCTATTAATGGGCAGGCAGAGCCCCCCAGCCCTGTAACTCCACCACCACTGCAAGGGGAAGAATTGGGCTATGGTACAGCTTAGCCCCTCGGGTTAGTCCCTAGCCTAGGTCAGATGCTCCATCAGTATGCTAAAGAGAGGAGAAACCTCTTCATCCTGAGTCTACTGTGGCCTCTGGCCCCACCAGAGCTGGGGGTGGGGAGGGGATGCTGGCTGCTGCTGCTGCCACCACTGCTCAGGCATGCCTGCTACTGCATCCAGCTGCCTCTGCAGAGGCCCAGTCCACCTCTGTGGTTTTCCTCCCTGCTAGCGGACAAGTGGGGCTCTGAGGAAGTTGCAGCTTGGCTGGAAGCACTCGGTTTAGGGGAGTACAGAGACATTTTTGTCCGGCATGACATCCAGGGCTCGGAGTTGATCTTGCTGGAGAGGAGAGACCTGAAGGTACAACTCCCCTTGTGCTCCCTGAGGTACCACCAGCCCTGGGAGCATGATGTCCTCCCTCCCAGCAAAGGCAGGTGCTGTCTCTGCACCTGGTCCTAGCCCTGCAGGGCTGAGCCTGGCCCCTTGCTTTGCTTGCAGAGGGGCTGGAAGCTGGGCTGGGGCTGGGGGGCTGGCCCTGTCCCTGGGTGGAAGACTCTGTCTGCCTGTCCAAAGCAGGACCAACAGCACCCTGCCCTTTCCTGGACCCAGGCCTATGGACATGCTTGCAAGAGGCCTGGGGGCTCCTAGCAAGGACCGTGCTCCAGCAGGCAGAGCATGGGGAGCTGGGCTCTGTGGCCTCACCCTCTGTCCTGTGGCTGCCCTGCCAGCAAGAGATGAGGACTGGCCCCAGGCAAGCACAGCAGCTACCTTCTCTCCTTCCTGCAGGACCTGGGAATCACCAAAGTGGGCCACATGAAGAGAATCCTTCAGGCCATTAAAGAGCTCAGCAACCCACCCTAGGCCAGCGGGGAGGCAGCCCTCAGCCCACATGCTGGGTGCTGCCCCTCAGGACCAGGCAGGGGGGGTCCAGGTCCCCACCATGCCCCATCTGTGTGGAGCCCTCCTGCTTGCCTCGCTTTGTCTGTTTGTCCCCTGGTGTCCCTGGAACTGCTGCTTCTCCCCAAGCATGTAGGGCTGGAAACACTAACAGGGAGGTCTAGCCCCATAGGCAACACAGTGTGACCCCTAGGCCAGCCCAGGGTGGGGTCACTACAGGAGCCTGGGCTGCCCTGTGTTCCCAAGCTGGGGCCAAAGCTAAGATTCCCCCTTCCCCACATGGGTATTTAAGCTGTGTAAATACTTGGAGGAAAGATACTTGTTGCTGCTGCTTGGGTAGTCTCATTCCTTGGGGAGAGGTGAGGGGCATGGGGAGGGGGATGGGGACATGTCCTCTTCCAGCCTTCATCCCCCAGCTTCCTGATCTCACCTTTTCCTGCTCCCCATCACACACCCAGCTCTGCTCTCACCCTCTGATCCAAAACAGCACAGGGAACCACAGCTCAGGGGCTCAGCATCAATTCCACCACCATCCCCTCCTTGTCCCAGCTGCCACCACCACCATGTAAGACAAACAGCATTTTATTAACAGCTCCACATGAGGTTTTTTTCCCCCCTCCCCCCGCCCATTTAAAATTGCTTTTTTTATGTACATGGTGCTTCCCTGACAGAGGACCTCACTATTTACAGGCTATTTACAGTAACAGGGCTCTTCAGCTTTTCAGCTTCTCCTCCAGCTTGAGCATGTCCATGGGGGCAATTTTGGCAACCTCAAAGAAGGCCCTGGAAGGAACCATGCTGGCTTAGAGCTCAGCCACAGCCCTGACCCCCATCCACCAGGGGTCCCAGCTCTCTGCAACACCCAAGGGTGTGTACAGGTGGTACTGCCCTCCGCGGAGGGGGCAGAGGCCAAGCAGAGCCCCAGCAGAGCCCCAAGATACTCACCTCTGCGAGTACTTGGTGCGCACGGCCTTCAGCTTGTCCCGGGGCTGGTATGTGAGCAGAAAGTTCAGCCTCTTCACCAGGGGATGCAGGTCCTGGGAGCAGTACCCGCTGTAGTACTCCAATGTGGGGGTCTGCATGCACAGGGAGAGCATGGCTGAGCTGAGTCTTCTCAGTGACAGTAGAACCATCACCTTCCCCTCCAACCCCACAAGTCAGAGCATAGACCCAGAGCACACCAGTCCATCCCCTCCTACACCCCCACCAGGGCGTCTCAGGAAGGGGCCAAGGGCATACAGTGGGTTGGGCAGGCACTTACCCAGCCACTGAGGTCCTTCATGGTGAGTGCCAGCAGCAGGCAGCTGGCAGCCAGCTTGGAAGGGCTCTCCCGGGCATAGTCATACTCCTGCAGGGTCATCTCGCAGAGGAATCGCGCCAGCGTCAGTGTTTCCATAGTGGCTCGGGCACACTGCAGCCAGGCACACAGGAAAAGGCTCGGACTTCTGAGCAATGCTGCTCCACCCTCAACCATTGGGTTCTGGAGTGCTGCCCCTGCAGGAACATCCCCCACACCCCCAGCCCACCACAGACCAGCAGCCCTATGGTGGGGGTCTGGTCAAACCCTCCCTGCTGCCAGTTGGGAGCCCAGGGCCTTGGGGAAGCACATCACCACCCCAGGGAGCCCACAGCAGGGGTGCCTGGAGGCACCTCAACACCAGCCCACCCTCCTGCTGTGCCCACCTTGGCAAAGCGTCGCAGGAACCGGTATGGGATGGGAATGTTGATGTCAAACTTGAGGGTGTTGAGGATACTCATCTCCATTGCAATGAGCTCTTCCCGCTTGTAGGCATCATCACAGATGTAGATGAAATCATCCACACATGGTGTGCTCCGCTCCTGCCGGGACACAACTGCTCAGCACCCTAAAAAGGGCTGATCCTGGCAACACTCACGAAATCTTACTGGTCTGCAGGCCCTATAAGGGCTTGTGCTCTGCCAGATCTGAAAGGACTGTTATAACATCCAGAGGGGCTTCTGTGCTGTCTCTGCTGCCCCAGCCTGAAACTCCAAGCCCATCTCTAACTCAAAGCCTGCTTGGAAGAGCTGAACTCAGGTGTCCTGGTGGTCTCCGCAGAGCAGAGAGGAGCCAGATCTCCAGCAACACCAGAAGACAGGATCCAGCTCACGGGGACTGCATTTGCAGCTCTTGGGATAGGAAGGGCTAACTTGAGGACAGACACACCACCTCAACAGCTCTCAGGGCAGTGGTCTTGGCACTGCAGGGACCTGGCCTTCACCAGTAACCCATGGTGACCAGAAATGCAGACACACCTCTGCCCCAGCACCCCAAGACAGCAATAGGAGTCACCTCAAATTTGGAGGCAATGAGGATGGCAGTGGAGCCAATGAGCTGCAGCTTGTCCCTCACAGTTACCACCTCCACCAGATAGTGGTCCACCAGCTTCACAGCCAGGTAAAGCGTCTCATGGTTCAGTTCAAAGTTCTCCTGCAGGGATGGGGAGGAAGGCAGGAGGGAGTGTGAGACAGAAGCTGACTTCTGGCATCCTCAGGCTCCCTCACAGGGGTCACAGGTGCCCACAGGGCTAGGTTCAGAGGGAGAGGTGCAGGCTCATCACCAGCCTAGTGAGGGGGAAGATCAGCTCTGCACTGGGGACACTCACAGGAGCCTACTGAGGTCCCACACACCAGAGGCGGGGGCAGGAGCTGCTCTGCAGAAGGCCATGCACCCTCCCCATGCCCACATACCTGCACCTCCACCATCCAGTCAACCAGGATGGCACGCATGTCCTCACTAATGTCTGTCTGCTTCTTCATGTAGTCAGGGAGCAAGAATTTCTCCTGCCAAGGTACCAGCCATCAGGGACTTGCTGGACACCACCACCCTCAAACAAGCTTCCTCCCACTCCATGCAGGGCCCTGCTGAGCACCCAGAGCCTCTGGGCAGCAGGTGGCCCTGCCCACAGGGTCACCCCTTCCCCAGACAGGGTTGCCACCCCCTGGCCTAGCATCACTCACCTCCCTTCCCCGCATGTATTCGAAGATCTCCTTGGCATACTCTGCATTGGCATAGGGGTCACCCAGGTGCTCCTTGTCTATGTCCTCCACTGCTGGTACCTGGTGGGATGAAGGACGCAGTGATAAAGGGGAGGCTGTGTAGGTGCTGGTTACCCCTTCAGAGCCAGGCAGCCACTGCACCCGCTTCCCATCTGCCCCCATTGCCCTCCAGCCTCAGCCCCATTCTTTCCTGTGGGAGATCTTTTGAAGGAAGAAGGTGGGGGGTTTACCACCCTTCCCAGCTTCCCATCTTGCTGGCCTGAGTATCCCCAAAGCACTGTCTGGTGCCCCCGTATTGCCAGTAGCAGCCATAGATCAGCACCATACAGACAAAACTGGGGGCCATGCTGCAGCTCAGGCTTCCTGCCCTCTCCTCAGGGGCCTTTGGTACCTGCACAGGCACCAGCTCCTTTGGCAGAGGATCCTCCTTGGGCTCTGCCGGAACCTCTGTCAGGGGAGTTTTCTTCATTGACCTGGACAGGACAAGAATGTAAATCAATCACCCAGGATATGTGGCCTCCTGCCAGCAAAGGGGTTCTCCAGAGGCCCTTGCTGCTTTAGGAAAGGGCTAAACCACCCCTAAAAATCCCCATGGGGATTCTTAATGTTATTTAAGTTGGAGAAGACTTTTAAGATGATAGAGTCCAACCATTAACCCAGCATTGCCAAGTGGACCACTAAACTATATCCCCAAGTGCCAGATCTATAGGTCTTACATATCTCCAGGGATGGTGACTCCACCACAGTCCTGGACAGCCTGTTCCAGGGCTTGACAATTCTTTTAGTGAAGAATTTTTTTCCTAATATCCAACATAAACCTCCCCTGGCACAGCTTGAGGCTGTTTTATCTACTGTCTGCTCTCCCCTCTGGCTCATGGTCTCCATCACCCAAAGGAAGTCCCCACCACTGCTTGTCCTTCCCCATGGGATGTTTGCAAGTGCTGGCCCTGCAGTATTCCCCCCACCCTAGTCCCTGTCCCCATCTCCCCTGGCTACTCACTTTTTTAGGTTGATCTCATTATTCTTGGCCACCTCCAGGGCAGCATGGGCTCTCTGTGCCTTGTGTGGTGCCACTTTTACAGCCTCCTTCTTGCCTGCCACCACTGGGTTCTTGTGAGCCTGTTTGGGTCAGAATGGGAGTATACAGAGGGATGCACAGACCTCTCTTTCTGCTGACGGTGCAGGCGACACCCCCCACTCTCCATGCTGGAGGGGATATCCAGCTCCACCCTGGGCGGGGTGGGGGAAATCGCAGGAGGCAACAAAGTCCCCACCCCTACAGAAGCACTCACATTGGTGATGTCCCCAAACGCTGACCTCTTCTTGGGCCCACCCTGAGGTGAGGATGGAGACCTCTTGGCCTGACAGCTCTCCTCCTGCAACAGAGGCCGTTAGAACATGGGACATCAGCTGCCCCTCTCACCCCTTGTCCAGCTCAGCACTCACCTTTTCAGGGTTGGTATTCTCTGCAGCCAGGCCCACCTTACCTACTCGGGCCTGCTTGGTGCTCAGCATCTTAACATTGCGTGGCAATGGCATCCTGTCCCTTGGCCTCTATGAGCAAGCTGGAAATAGAGAGGGCTTGATGCAGGCAGCTGCCCGCCCCAGAGACACCCTCAAAGGCTGGGGTCGGAGCCATGGTGCACTCATCCCTCCTGGGGTGTCTAGCACAGCAGGGACAAAGCCCAACCCTTGCCTTGAGCACAGCAGGTGAAGGGTGCCCTGGGGCAACCCCAGAGAGGGTGCTGCTCTGACCAGGGGTGCAGGGAAAGGCGAGCGTGCTCCATCCAGGGGATGAAGCCCCACGACCCCTAGCAAAAGCACCCTGCAGGGAGCAGAAGGGGAGTAAGCTCACAGCTCCTCACACCCTAGAGAAGGATGTAAGAGCTCCCACTGCCTTACCTTGTGCCCACCTCTACCTCCCCCAAATAAACAGGGTAGCACCCTACTCCAGAGGAGCAGGATCACCTGCAGGGTGCATACCCTGTCCTACTCTGGGACAGTGAGGAACGGGGCTATGGGGGGGGGGAAGGGGGAAGACAAACCCTAGGGGACAGACAGCCTCGACGGATGCAGGCGCTAAACCTTCAAGGGGCCCCACTCAGCAGCCATCGCCCTGCATTCCCCAGCCCCAGGGTCACTCGGGGGTCCCGGAGCTCGGCTCGGCTACCCCCCCTAAGGCAGCTCAGAGGCCCCACGCCCCGCTCACCTGCAGCCGCTCAGCCCCTGGTCGCGCCGCTTTTGAAAGTAGCAGCTCGGTAGCGGCCGGCCAGCACTGGCCGAGCGTCGCCCAATCAGAGTTCGGGGCGGAGCCAGCCGTCGGCCAATCGACGGGCGGCCCGAGATGCGGTTGCTACGGGGCAGGGCTGCAGGGTTTAAAATTCAGCCCCGGCGACCAATAGCAGGGTGGGTTTGCAGCGTGGGCGGGGCGGGCCGTCCTGCCGAAGCGGTCGTTGATTGGTGGAGCGTGCTGCCTTTTAACTCCGTCTCGCGGTGCCCGGTGGGGGAGTCGTAGCTGGGTCAGGCCCGGTGACGCGGGGTGCGCGGCCTCTGTCACCTCCTGCCGGGTCCCGGAGATCCGGGGGAGCAGCCCCGGCTCTTTCGCCCCCTGTGCGGAGACCTGGAGCGATCTCCACAGGCCTCTGGGTCAGAGGCTGCTCCCCTGGCCTGCCGCCTGCTTCTTCCGCCCGCAGCCGGCCCTGGCGGTCACCCCCTTTGTTCGCCCGGGCACCGCGGCTGCCAGGGT